>JACXGJ010007416.1:0-30201 GCA_016801105.1 Esox niger | reverse complement strand
ACACACACACACACACACACACACACACACACACACACACACACACACACACACACACACATACGAGACAGTTTGGAAGCTTGTGTGAGAGTACGTCACTTTCTCCAGTCAAAGGCTGTCATTGTATGAACTAACCGGCATTAGCAGTCACACCTCAGGCAGGGTATGTACCCTTAAGACAGAAGGAGAATGTGTTTCTGTTCTATAGAAAGACGTTTTCTTACAGAGAAAGGATTATTAAAATAAAACAGTTGACATATATTAATAAATGAATACACAGAGAGAGCAAGAGGGGGGCTGGGTGCCACTTCTAGAGAAAGGAACCAGGGAGACAGAAAAGACAGGAGCGAGTTTCCATACACAGATTTTATGTCAGTAAAGTTGTAAAAAAGTGATGGAAACCCGACATGTGCGTAAAATATTATCACTGTTGACAGACTAGTTCTTTGTTTGCGTAGTGGAGGAAATATTGACATAAAAAACATCATATTGAAGTAAACATGGAATTGCACAATGCTATGCTCTATATTATGTGGTTTTCCAACAACTGCTTGATGGAGCATTCCATTTAAGCTAGCGATAAAATGCTACAGATGAAACATGTTTTGAAGAACTTTCAGATGAGGGAAGCGCAAAAGGATGCTTCTTTCTCAGAATGATTGCGTTACTTATTAGTGTGATACATGACGGAGGTGTGGCTGCCAAATAAAAACCTAATATCACTAACATAATCTTCTCACTACGTATCCAACACAAGCCAAACCACAGTGTATTGATGATCGATTGACTCGAGCGCAGGTGCCAATACCAGACTTTAAAGTCAGTGGGGTACATTCACAAAAGCAAAATATTGGGATACTCTGGATCGGCATATACTACAGCATGTTCCAGCTCCTGCCAATATTCAGCAACTACAATATCCAGAAACATTACATGATGAATGGGGGCAAAAACTAAATATGACAATGTCAGCAGACATACTTTTAAGTGCACTATGGCATCATGGACTGCTTTTGATCAGCACAAGGTCAATTTGGTGAAAACACTGGGAAAATGCATTTATATTCTTTAGGCAGATTTTTTAATTCTTCCATGACAATCTGTTGCCAGTTACAGTAGATGGAATCCTTGCCAGAGAAAAAGAAATATAGACAGAGAGGAAGAGAGAGAGAGAGTGAAATGGCGGGGGGGGGGCAGGAAAGGCTGTGTTTGAGCGAGTAAAAGGAAGACACAGGGCCAATAAACCAGGGTCCATTTCCTCTAACGTTTTTGTCCTGTAACCCTTATAAAATGGCTGTCCCTACCGTATTAAAAAGGTAATGTATCTAACAAAACATGTTTATTGTCATAATTAAAACTATGGCAAACTTTTGAAAGAATGTATTTACACCAATGTATTTAAACGGTAATATTTAAACATGAACAACGTGGGGATGAAAAGACATCTAGGTCAGGCAGTACCTGTGTATGACCTTCTGTTTGTCTCTCTTGCTCTGTGTAAAAAATGCTCGTTATCTCCCACTCTGATTTACTACCTGGCTGCGTTTCACTCGGTTCCAAGGGGTTGAATAAAGAGAATCTACTCTGTTTTCCGGAGAATCTACTCTATCAGAAATAGGCTTATCATATTCTGCTCAAACACTTCAAAATGTTTGTAGGTACAAAAGTGAAACTGGTTTGTATCTACATAATTGCATTACACGGGAACCGGATATTGCACAACGAAGGTTCTATGCACACAGCCCAATATCTTTCCCGGTTCTCTCACAAAACCATATTCATATCAGGTGACCCCACGAGAGACCATGACCCGTTGTTTTGGAAACGCTGCCCTTGCTAAACATCAGTCGCTACTTTCCTTGTTTCTCAAAAGCAGTGAAGCTGACAGGGGGGAAACAACCGGTAATGTTGACCCAGGCCCAGGCCTCGGGGGGCACATTTGGTTGGCTTAAATATAATTATTTATTAGTCAGTCAATCTTGGTATTTAGTACGACCTAGCTAAAGCATAAAACGTTTATGACCTGTTTTATGAACAGTAACATGTTTGCTATTTATACATCTTTTGGCCCATGGATTAAACGTTACATTTTGTCCTGGGCCCTGGGATTCCTGTCGGCGTCCCTGCTCAAAACCCTTCGTCAGGTCATGGATCTGAATTCGCCACTACACTTTACATCCTTTACGTGTCATCCACACAGATTAGCCACCAAAAACCAGAAGCTATTTGTCATTTGCCTATTGCCTATAATCCCACCGTTCTTTGTCCTTTGACAACTTAATTAGCCACTAGGTTGTGTACAACACACATTAGCCCTCCTTCGTGTTGTGCCAGTGGGAAAGGGCCTACTTCAGAGACTGATCATGAGCCCGTCTATAATTTGTTTGCCGGTTGTCTATTACAGAGGTTTTTCCTCACTCAGACGAAGCAGCTGAAGGCAGGGAATTTAGCAGCAACAGACTCGAGTCCATAATGCCATTTGACCAGAAAAAAAGCTGTGCCATTGTTTCCCGTCTTAGTCTCTTTCAGTCTCTCCCTCACCCCCCACGATTTCACTCGCTCTATCTCCCTGTCATCACAGTGGATGAGGAAGGATGATGTCAGACTCTCCATGCTCTGATGCACTTTCTCCCTCTTCTACGCAGACACACACATTCTCTTCAACACGCAGGCACACTGTAGCACACTGGTTGTAATGCCTCGCGCTTGGCTAAAACACACAGAGCAGCACAAAAGATCAGAGCCCCCCCCCAACCCCCGGGAAACCTCCAGCAAACCATCCCCTTTCCTCTCCACACACACAGCTTCACAGACACACAGAGCCGGAGGATAAGGTTTCTTTAGGAGTTGTATTAAGACTTCCTTTTAGGGAAGTCCCCCAGGGTTATACAGACCAAGGGAATAGTGTGCGTACACTGTCTAATGTGTGCAAATCTATTTTTATCTATTATAACTGAAATAAAATGTGTACAAATTGTACCAAAATGTGCCCCCATTCCCCATTAGGAAAAATCACCAGACCTAAATAAGGCACAACCTTCACCTGAACTGAAAAGCATCCCAAATGGAGTTTAAGGATGATGTCCTACAAGGCAGTAGAGCAGGGAAACAGTGATCTTGCAAAATGGGGAAGCGGATATAAACTTTGAGTGACGGCTGGGAGTCATCCCCTCTGAAGTGATAAAAAAAGACAGATGTTATTTGAAATATCCTGTGACAAGTCCATTCCCTTCATTCAGATGTATAGACACTGTGTGTCTAGCTATGAGCATCTTATCTGACTAGATGTTCCTATTGCATCCCAGAGGATTTGGACGAGGGTCAGACTTTTCCTGATGTGACCCGAGACAGTCTTAAGTAATTTACCAGACATACTGTCGGCAACCAACCTGGGTTCAAATAGTATTCAGCATCTTGCTTTAGCCTGCCAGATGGGAGGGGTTTGCACTTCATCCACTTCTAATATCGGTACCATAAACAAGCAGCTCATTCATGGCAATAGGGAGTACTTCAGATGATTTTGAAAAGTTTTTCTGCCCAGGCTTGCTACCAGATACCGATCCGGCTACAGCTGGAGTTGCTGCCGACCTCAGACGGAAACAATAGAATGGTCTCCAGAGGGAATGGACAGGATTGCGTGGATGCTTAAAAGGGTCAAATTGTGGCAATAGAGGGGTCGGAGGATGAGGAGGGGAAATGAGGAGGACAACAAGGAAATGAGCACAGAAGGTGGAGGAATAGAAAGAGGAGGGAAAAAACGACTGGGAGGTGTCTCTTCTCACAATGGACACAAGGCCTCGTGCAAGACTCTGGCTTTCATCCACGCTGCTCAATGTAGCGACCTAGTCTGACAATAATGAAAGCACGCGTCAGCCTCGCCTGTCCAGGTCAGAGGACTCAGCCAGGAGAGAATAGCTGGGTGGAAGACAAAGTAAAGGAGGAAACATGCTCAGATCACCCTCCAAGGCTACACACCAACTCCAACCCTGTTATAAATCACAAATTCCCATTCTTGATGCTTGGCTACATGAACTGAAACATTTAGTCCTCACAAAACAAATCATGCTGTCAGATGGACTGAGGGTTTTTCCACTGGATTGATTCAATGCCAACATACACACACACAAAACTCAAGCATGCCCACACACACACTCACACACACTCACACACACACGCACACGCACGCACACAGTACGCACGCACGCAAACCTTTCTTTGGCAATCCATTATACATAAACTCCAAACCAAATAACCTTCAAAATGTATCTCCTGTTTAACTAGGAAAGCCAACAGCCCAGAAGGTGTCTCTTTACTTCTAATCCAAATCCTTATCATTTCAGGTGCTGGATTTAATCTATATACAAGACTTCATAGAAATATTTACTGTCTGTGACAGGAACTGTTTCAAATGGTTGGGTGGAAGAAATGTCTGATTAAACTAAAGTTAACAAAGTCATAAAACATGGGGTACGGAACACTCTGAGAAGGAGCAAAATCAAAATCAAATCAAATCTCTCGGGTTGAGAAACACCATCCTAAATGAGACTCTATACTATGCACTATATTTGAATAGTGTAGTGGTAAAAACAATTACAAATAGTGAGCTATTTGGGAAGTAAATTCTTCCTGGCTGAAGGAGGGAATGCGTTGGTATGGGAAGTCAGCATATTAGAGGACTTTCTCTTTATAGGAAACTAGCACCATATTTGTGTGTGTAGAACATGTGTCTGTGTGTGTGTGTGTGTGTTTGTACTCAGTGTGTAGTTGTTCATCAGCAGGAAACGTGTACCATCTGTGAAGCTGTCTCACCCCAGGTGGAATCCGACTCTTGAAACAACAACACAAAACATTCCCTGACAACAGACGCACGACAACCAAACACAAATGCATTACACAGCGATAGAACACAGAATACACCGAATCCTGATGGTAACCAGCAGCCCGATGAGTTCTAACAGCCTAAACAAATATACTCTTACTAAGTTCACATTGATCAGCCATAACATTGTGACCACTGACAGGTGAAGTGAATAATACTGATTATCTCATTGTCATGGCACCTGTCAGTGGGTGGGATATATTAGGCAGCAAGTGAACATTCTGTCCACGAAGTTGATGTGTTTGAAGAAGGAATGGGCAAGCGTTAGGATCTGAGGGACTTTGACAAGGGTCAAATTGGGATGGCTAGATGACTGGGTCAGTGCATCTCCAAAACTGCAGCCCGTGTGTTCCTGGTCTGCAGTGGTCAGTACCTTTCGAAAGTGGTCTAAGGGATGAAAAGCGGTGAACTGGTGACAGGGCCAATATGCGGCCAGGGCTGACTGATGGGATAACGTGGGGAACGAAGGCTGGCCTGTGTGGTCCGATCCAACAGACAAGCAACTGTAGCTCAAATTGCTGAAAAACTTCATGCAGATACTGATAGAAAGCTGTCTGAACACACAGCGCATCGCAGACCAGTCAGGGAGCCCATGCTGTCCACTGCCGAAAATGCCTACAATGGGTACGAGACCTACACAATATTAGGCAGGCGGTCATAATGTTATGGCTGATCGGTAGATCACCTTCATACAACTGGACATGGGTATAATTTGATTGCTTTCTGAAACTGTGTGTGTGTGTGCGCGAGTGTGTGTGTGTGTCTGCGTGTGTGCATACAGTTACAGTA
The DNA here is from genome assembly GCA_016801105.1 of Esox niger. NCBI lineage: Eukaryota > Metazoa > Chordata > Actinopteri > Esociformes > Esocidae > Esox > Esox niger. The sequence continues at coordinate 24,533 of JACXGJ010007416.1, read as the reverse complement.
AACCTGAGCTCAGCCACAAGGCATTCAGGACCGACCTTGAAACAGAAAAAAAAAACTTAACAAATCTGGATTTCATAGGCACACACGCGCGCACACACACACACACACACACACACACACACACACATGCGCGCACACACACGTGCACACACTTAACGTGACACACATCCACGTCACTAAGACGACACATTAGCAGGTCGAAGAGATTTTTTTTTCACTTTAAACACAGTAAAACTATCACCGGTTTTTAATATGTATATTCTAACAGCAGAAGAACAACACTGCAAGGCCTTGGGATATCCATTCCATTGTGGATAACTAGAATGTCCTAAAGGGAGTGAAAACATAAAACAAACGATGAGTTTGTGCAGGTGGAACACACACACACACACACACACACAAAAGACAGAACACAATACACACATTGCACATAATACACCAGAGACACTAAACACACATTACATCATAGACATTGTACGTTGTCCTCCCAAATATTTCCTGACAGAATCACTAGTGCTACCAACGATTCATTTTTACATAGACGCTGAAACCACACATTAATACCAGCGGGCTGCTAAATTCTGGCTAAAAATGTCACTACATCACAGGGCAATTTGCTGTTCAGGCCCCAGACTATTTTCTATTTCATGACCTCATCCACTTCGGGACTATTTCACTTCTGACACCCCAAGCTTTTCCTGTCGACTGACAGGGTCATTGTCAAATCACTGAACTACAAAGAAACTGAGGAACTAACATAAAAGGGAGAGAGCTATATGATGAAAACAAGCGAGAGGGTTTATTTCGTTGTTGCCTCCCCATTCTCTGAATTCCAGAGAATGCCAGAATTCCCGGTGACACTGGATGACCCCGTCCACCTCTCCTCTGGCCCCCGGCTGGCATGACCTGTTACTGGATTCATCACTGTGGGAGTCACCTCCAGGAAAAACACTCACTGGGCTGAGGCTCAATGAAGCAAAACACATGTGCATAAACAAACACAGACACACACACACACACACACACACACACACGCACGCATGCACGCACGCACACACGCACGCACACAGGCAGGGGCTCTTGATCAACATGAATCAAGTGTACAGTACCTTCCAGTGCAGAAAAATAAAGGAGGATTCAGACCAGTTCCTTTTATGGAAGCAACATGCTTGCCTGGGAGGCTGGGAGTGAGCACGTGTTGAAGTGTGTGCGTGTATATGTGTGTGTGTGTGTTTACGGTGTTGCAGTCAGTCTGAAGCATGGCTTCAATCACATTCTCAACAGCCACTATACATGACTTAATTTGCAGCTCAACCAGAGAGTGGAGGATAGAATGGGCTATTTTAAGTTCTACTAACAAGTAATATCTTTATACAGAGGATGATTCACGATCACTGACCAAAGCTGCCTGAGGCTGGAATCAGAATGGCAATTATTTTCCCATTAAATTGCCTATTGTGATGTTAACACATGACTGCAGACTAACCCGGTGACGATTGGAGAAGCAGATTTCAATGGTATTTGAAGCGATGCCAGATCAATTATATATCTGAGCCTATCAGGTTAAACAGCTGTGTTTCTGTCCTTGAGGGTGACAGTTAAACCTAATTGCTCCCCAGTCGTTGCCATCAGCACCTCTACGAGTCAGGGTGGGGGGGCTGGATTAAAATAGGAAGTCCAATTTCATCACCATTCTATAGTGAAGGCATAGGTCGGGCCTGTTATAGTGACATTAAACAAGCTCCAAATATAATGTGTTATATGTTGAAAAGTGTACCTGCACTCGCCTTTCCCACAAAAAATGTAATGTTCTTTCCTTATTTTTTATTTCACCACAACACCAAATAAGTTTAATGGCTTTCTGAAGACTCTGAGAAAAAACTGTCTTTGAGAAATACACTTCCTGTGACATCCTGATAATGACTAAAACAGGTACCTAACATAAACAGGAATATCAGTTTTTTGAGATTCCAGGATGCTACAGGAATAGGATTTATTGAGATGCACCATTTCATAATTTCATCAGACATTCGAAGAGGTTTCTCTTGGGAAAAAAGGAAGAATATACAATGAAATGACAATGCACAAAGTCAAGGTGAGATAGTAAATACACCCACTGGAATGTTTTTTTATATTTGGACATACTGATATTTTATATTCACTTCCAAACTACTGACAGATAATAGTATCCTAATCTAACAAACAACGCTGACATCATATATTTAAACTTGGTGGGATGAAGTGCAGATTGGCCTTCAGGGATTTTCTTCACTTGATTCAAATTCTTGCCATTTTATTTGACGGTAAAGACAGGGTTGGAACTTCTTCAATTGCATCTCTGCTTATTTAGTTAAATTGGGTAACTTTCATCAGTGAAAGTGGTTGGAACTTCTCTCAACAATCCACGTGTCTAAAAAAAAAACGTTAAAGCTGTACGCACGTTTTCACATGACTAAATAGTAGCCAATGTGGAATGATCTAAAGGAACTGTTGAATGTGCAGGTCATGCATTACGTTATCCATACATGATTAAAAGGGACTGATTCTGACATCATGGCAACGGCACCATCATATCTGGATGAGCGGACATGGGTACTGTGCTGTTTCATCAAGCATCCAGTCTGGCCTACTCCTGTCTGGGTTTGAGCTCCCCTCCTATCTCACCCATCCTGGTGACAGAGTGAAGAGTGCTCCAGATGCTTCCTGTTGCCCGCAGTTGATCCAGTCACAAATCCTGCTAGGGACAATTTTACCCGGGACATTCACTGTTATTCTTGGATCCATTGTTTTAGGAGATTCAGAAAACTGTCAAGTTTGGACTTTGTATTGGTTAACCGACTGATAAGCATCTTTCAAATTCTTTGTGGGCTGGATTCTGTCCAGGTTAAAATGCAATGCACTTCAATCTGGCATCAAATAATGGCCAATTTTTTTTTAAATCTACTCAGCCCCAAACCTAACCCCAACCTTCAGTAGTCAAGACGCATAAACAATATTATGATGAGCATTTGCTGGCCTGGGGGTGGGGGCTGTAAGCATTATTGACTGGCCAAGATCCGGGTCTATAGAGAGAGTTGAACTTCCCATCACTAACACGCACACACACACACACACAGACACACACACACACACACACACACACACACACACCCTCAACCCTGACTCTCGGATTACGAGTTTCCCTGTTTGCGACTTCTGACCGCTCCACAGCAGGTCTCTGCAGAACCATTACTGAGGTCATGTTAAACAGAGAGGCTGAGGATGACCCAGTTGCAATGGAATGGTAGAAATGTCCCAGAAGTACAAAACCCATTTGACCGTGTAGGTTTAGGCAAACACTTGTTTTACTCTATGATTACTACTATGTTTATCATTACAATAAAAATCAAAACGCACGTTGGTATACTAAAGGATCAAGTCGCAGTAGTCAGAAACAATGGTCTTTTATTCATAGAACGCAGGTGCACAAATTACAGAATACAACAGTAAACTAACTTTAGTTTAAGGACAATAATAAAGGGGCATGTAGCCGGTAAAGTAGGAACAGCAGCTCTTAACGAAGCAGACACACTAACACACAAAGACTTGCAGGGTTGAGAGACACTTATACACATGGCAATTGGTATATGATGATCTGATGTGGGGCGGGGTTAAGAATGGAGGGAAGGGGAACGGTGGCGGCCAGAAGGCCGGTGATGTGGAACGCAGGAGACGTCCCGGACCAGGAGAGTCCAGGGGGACACGTTACAATACTACATGAATTAAGATAGGACAATTATCTGTTACACACACGGATTTACAATGCTACTGACTTGATCTATTTTTCTTTGAAAACGTAAAACTAACATTGCGCGGTTGCACGGTTGGGTAGAACTCCGCTGCCAGTCGTTCAAATGAACGAAACAACCGTTCAATTGAATGTCTCTAAGTAAAAAGGCAAAGGCTCGGTGTTTGTATTCATCCGTGTTTTTCATGACATCAGTAATTTACTAACTATATTCATTATTATAGTCTTTGTTCAATTATCAGTTATAAACATGTTTTTGTGATGTCCTGCCTTGATCTATTTTTCTCTTTGAATGTATATAGACGTTGATCAGCTGGAGGACCAGGTATGAAACAAGTGTTCATGTTGTAGAAATCCACTGTCAAACGTTCGAGGAACGGTACAATTGAACGAGTCACTACAATAAAGGTCTTCAGTGACTCCCGAGTCACTAAAAAGGTTTGTTCAAAGCGAAGAAATCGTTTGCGATTCGCACATCACCAGTGTGTACGAGCGCCTGTGTGTGTGTGCAACTTGAGGCGACTGAGACATTCAGTGGCCCCATAGAATACCCACCTGGCATCAGGTAATAAACACACTGACCAAGAATCCCAGACAGGTACAACACACACACACATAATCCTAATTTGATCATATCCTGATTTGGAGAAAGAGCCCGTTTTGGGTTTGTGTATACATTCCAATTGGGATTAAAGTTGGGGTTAAGGATATGGTTAAGGTTATAGACTGTGACGGTGAGAAGAATCCATCTCTCAGTCAATCCTGGAAAATCCACATTTGAAGGCTTACAACAAACCAGCGCTGTAACGCTGTCTAATTCGCTCAAATACGCTCCAGTCTGACACATGCAGACAGTGCATTCTATGAAAGGCTTTACTCCAAGTACAGGATCCATTCAATGTTTCCACTGTATTTATTCCTGTTGGCTACTGCTACACAAATGGCATCCTATTCCCAACCAAGTGCACTACTTTTGACCGGAGTGCTTGAAGCAAGTCAGTGCACTATGCTTGGCATTGGGTGCCATTTGGGACTCGGGCTCCATGCCTTTTAATATGTTTCCATTCTAAGCTTTATAAATAGAGTGGAGCTGCCGTGTTTTAATAGAAACCAGCTGGGCGCTATTACCTTCCTCCTGCCGTGTGGATTCATTGTATCAGCTTTCTGTGTGTGTGTGTATGTTTGTGTGTGTATCAGTGTGCTTGTGTATGCGTACGTATACTTGTGCGTTTCTGTGCGTGCCCGCATAGCTGCGTGTGTGTGTGTGTGTGTGTGTGTGTGTGTGTGTGTGTGTGTGTGTGTAGTGTTATTGTATCAGCTTTCTTGGCCCTCGGTAAATGAAACCAGTGGAATGGCATCAAGGGAATAGAAAACGTCTTACCGCTGCAGAACTGTGAGGAGGCTAACAAAGCATGCAGTGTGGTAGCAGTGGCGGTGGCGTGTGGATCTGGCCCGGTCTTAGAACATGCCAGTGGCAGCACCGAGGGTCACTGGGTATGTTGGGGCATGGGCCATTCACCCGTTTTTTTGTATATCACCGGTTCAGCGGCTGTTTTTGTGTACACGCGTGTGGTTTCCTGTGGCTCCTGCTCTGTTTCCCGAATGCGCCGGTTGCAGGGCCGATGTTCCGCAGCCGATAGCGTGAGTCGGGCTGAGCTACGGTTTTAGAATTTACAGTCTGCGTCTGGGTTGAGGTTGCAGAGCTTTCGGTGTGTCGGGGGCAGAGAGTCGAGAACTCACAACGTGTGTGGCAGGCGGACGACCACTTTCAGAGTGACGCTTTACGGCGCAGAAGGGTGGGGGGAGCGCTTCGTTTATCCTTAAACAGATTACAGCACGGCGGTGTTCACGGTCATTCAGATGATGTAGCTGTTAAACTCGACCGCGTCCCACTCATGCAAGACTTTGGACGACATCCCATTTGGCTGTGGATTCGACGCGGGGTCTTAAGCCAACGACATGTTTCACGTCCTCAGTAAACATGCCACTTCCAAGGAGAGCTTTACGAGGCACAAGGGCGCTACGTCAGGTTAACTGTCTCTGTGATCGCACCGTGCGGTCCATTTACAGCGTCGGCGATCCATCCATCCTCATACGCATATTTACGTTTTCGACAGGCCTGTCCTCAGCCTCCGTGGAGGTACGTGTAAGAAATGTACCCAGACTCTTCGCAGAGGGTCACCACCATCTGCGGTCATTAGAGTGGTCTAGCTAGTTAGCATGGTAGACTACTTTGTCCATTACAGTCTCTGAGGAGAGTCTATATTAAGATGCCAAACTCAAGCCCAGCCCACAGACAGTTGTCTAGTAGCGAATTTAGCAACATGCTTTTGGGCCCCCTGGGAACTCCTGGTGGCCCGTCTCTGGTTGAATGTTGAGTCTGGCCTATAGACAATATTCCTAGACCAGTTGTATAATGTCCAAATGGGCCTATACACCATATCCTTAGTTAAGCCCCTAGTAGCCTTGCCTTGGCTGGAACTGTTTCAAATCCTCTAACAGTGTCCTGGCACTGCTGGTTATTTAAAAGCCGGCCACCCTGCTCTGATGTCTGAAACTTGGAGATCCGTCTGGGGGAAAGATGGGTGTGAGCACTGGGCTTCGGCCGGTTCAACCTGAAATAAAGTGAAGTGGCCATGGTGACCCACACCAAGGGGATGTCCAGACTGACAGCAAGCCAATATAGGGATAGAGCAGGGTTGAGGATACATCTTCATAAGATATACCTCTTCATAATATCTACCTCTTCATAACATCTACCTCTTCATAACATCTACTTCTTCATAACACCTACCTCTTAATAACACCTACCTCTTAATAACACCTACCTCTTAATAACACCTACCTCTTAATAACACCTACCTCTTAATAACACCTACCTCTTAATAACACCTACCTCTTCATATCGTCTACCTCTTCATATCGTCTACCTCTTCATGACATCCAATCCTGTGTACCAATGAGGTGGACATAAGAGAACCCAAGTACAAAAGTATTTCCTGCTCTAGTTCTGTAAAAGGGAAAAAGCACTTGAGATGTAATACAACTACCAGACGCAAAACGTAGACCAATACTAAATCAAACCTGCAAGCTATTTCATGATTAACTTTCAAGGGTGTCTGCTAGAGTACAGTGAACTGAGAGACAATAAACAAAGAAAAAGACTGAATTTGAGACATTGAAAAGTAGGGTGCAAAAAAATATAGGTTGTTTTTATAGTTGAGCACTTTTAATCACTCAGTCAAGCACACCCTCCTAGTCCCCTCATTTCAATTACCCACATCATTCAATTGATCACCCTTGAAAACATCTACCCCAATATTTACTTTTGCCCTAAACAATTAAGGCAAAATAATGTCAGGCAAACTGTCCTCATTCATCAACTTACTGATTTAACCACAGTTTGGGGATATATATTAACTATACAACAATTATTTAACATCCATGTCATAGTTACTATAAGCCAGAAACACACACACACAAACATTCCCCGTCAACCACCCAAATCATTTAAAATTAATCATCATAACAAGTAAACGATTTTAGAAAAAAGATTTAAGCTAAATATAACCAAACAAAGGTCCATCTGGATGTCTGGTATGGCTTTTAACAACCGTTCCCCTGCCAACCAAAACATGTTTGAAATAATCAACTTGAAAGACATGCATAATTTTGGGAACTGCTATAGAAAACATGTTATGATTGCTGCAATACCAAGAGCTCCACAAAATGATTGGATTTACTGAGTAAGTGCTCATTTGTGATTCAGGTGTCAGATGAAGGGACACGTACCCTGTTTGTAAGTATTAGTCCATTACATGTCACGCCTCAAGATTCATAGATCAACCGAATCTGTGTAAAAACTATATTTTACTTTTTCTGATAGCTAATCCTGTGTCTTTGGCTTCGTGGGAGGTCCGCAGAAAATAGTCACACAATTAATATCTCTCACTTGTAATATATGATCACTGAGCTGTATAGAACCAGTGCCCAGTTGTTCAGAGATGGAAGACCACAGACATATGAAGACAGTTGACAACCTGCCTGGCAACCTAAAGGTTCATAGATGGACTCCCTGAGCCGACAAGGGGAAAACAAATCTGCTACTCTCTGCTTGAGTGAGACGGTTAACCCTAACTGCCCACGGGTACCTGGTGTCACAGCCCCTCACATCTCTTCAATTTGAAGGGGATGGGATAAAAGCTGAGGTCGAATTCTGACAGGACTTTGTGTTCAACTGATGATTAGATTAACTTCATCTTCCACTGCTCCCCACTCCCTTTCGGCTCTCCATTCCGTCACCCATCGGAGCGAGACATCAATGGCGTGGTAGAGTTCACACACGCGCACATTGTCAGTGTGGTGTCAGTCTACTATACATGTGTGAGTGCGTTCGCGAGTGCGCGCGTGCATGTGTCTCACTGCGGATGTCGACGGCCACCAGCTGGTTTCCATTAGCATTCCTCGAACTGGCTCATGCGGGCAGACATTTGAGGAAGATAAATGATGCAATTGGACAAGGAGACTGAATACCTCCATCCCCTCCCTCTCTCACAGTCTCTCACCGTCCTTTCCTCGATCTCCCCTAAGTCCTAGGGTTTAACGGTTTAGCGCACATCATCCCATCTCAGAAAGTGCGCAGGCCCGTATGAAACCTCCCAGATCAATGCTGTGACATGGTTTCAGTCCTTTTAATCTAATTGTATTGTTACATACAGCTACGTGAACCCACAATAGCATATATGGCTAACTTCAAAGTTCCCGACGATCCCTATGGGATTAGCTACATTAGCATCCTGTTGTTTTTCAGCTCAAATGGAACGGTCTGGGTAGGGCTTTGCAACTTGGTCTTTTGCCTCTAGGGCCGTTCAAGTTGTTGATAGAGGACCGCCTTGTTGCGGGATGTAATTGCTTTTCTTAAACTGCTGGTAAATATTGTATGTTTTTGTTACATTGTGTGTTGTACATTGTGTATGATTTGTGTCCATGCAGGACTCCTTTGCGAAAGTTAATTGGTCTCAATGGGATTTCCCTCCTTAAATAAATAATGGATGTTTTTGTTTGTCTCCTGCACTCTCTCTTCCTTCCCATCTGTCTATCTATCTCTCTCCACTCTCTCGCTCTCTTCCTGCCCATCTCTTTACCTCCCTCCCATCTCTATCTCTCCCTCCCTCTTCTCTCTCACCCCATTACTCCTGATTATGGTGATTCTCAAGTCCCCACACACAAACACTCAGAGGATTAGACAAGTGCTTTGCTCCTGGTTATTTTCCTCATTCATATTCACTGTATCAAAGTGTACACTGAGATCCGTCAGGGCTGCAGTCTAAGCACTGTGGTGGTGTGGTTTTGGTTAGGTTGGGTTCTCGTACTGTGGCCATTCCACTTGTGTGGGATTTTGAGCTAGCGGAGACGAGTGAGCATTGAAGTTGGTACTGTGTCTTTGGTTGGCTTTTCTGCTGACCATTACCGACTCGGGCTACAGCTCCATTGAAGAGTATACAACTGAGAAATCGTAAAAGTCATTTATATAACATATTCACACGTCTCTGCTCCTCATTCCGCAGACAAAATGCAGGAAAGAGTACCCTTTCAACACACCAATGAGTAGCCTGGGTAGACTAAACAGGTAGACAATTAGACAGCTGGCTGTGACATGGGCTGGTCCTACACGTTACACACACAAGTGAGTGTGTGTGTGTGTGTCTGTGCGTCTGTTTGTCAGAGAATGTAAAATGATGAACATGTGTTAAATGAATCTTATACAAAATATAACGCACAAATAAGTGTAACACTTTGCCTGACTGACATCGTAAAGCTAAATACAACTGGGTATCAGAAGGCTTTGAAGGTGTCACAACAGTAGTTCCCTTCTGGAGAATGCCACAACCCAGATGTTACTCTGAATGGGTCATTTGGGCAACACATTTTAAACTCATTTAACTCTACAAAGGTAAACAATTCTTCCGCTGATCTCAAGTTCATCAAACCATTTGATGTTCCCTTTAACGTGTGTGAGCATTGGGCTTCGGCCAGTTCTGTTGTTTATTTCGACCATTCTATTTAATTCCTTTCTATTCGTTCCCTTTACAATACATCCTACTTCATTCCCGTCCAGCCTGCCCTATTCCATTGCACTATGCAGCGCCTCTGTGGTGCCTGATAAACACCTCTCAGCTCTTCACCAGAGTAGTGTTATCCCTACTGGGACATTAGAGAGTAACAGCTGTCAAACCTAATCCACATTTCTGTACTGCCCACCCAGAAACACAGCGCAGGCGTCCCAAATGGCGTCCTAGGCCCTTTTCAGGGCCCACAGGGCCCCGTAGGTTGCCAGTAGGGAAGCAAAAACAAGATATATTGAGGTTTTAAACACCCTAACCCTAACATCGTAATACTTCACAACATGGATATTCAGTGTTTATATCTGCAGTGTAGACAGTTGAAGCTAACAGTTTATGCGCTTTCTGATTGCATAGTTAAATTAGGATGGACAAATCTGACAGCGTCTACGACTCAACATTTATTATTCCCTCGTGAGGCTCCTGGATCAGAACAAAAACAACGTCACTATGTGCTGTTCAAAGGCCTCACGCATGACATTACAGTGTTGTGTGTCCCAAGTTAAAAGCTTTAGCATCACACGTGAACCCATGTAATAGCGTTGGTCATAGTACAACACGAACAGTTACAACTGTTCTGTGTGATGTAACACAATCGACATTGCCCGTTCAGAGAAGTCCTGATTGTTCAGCGCAATAAAGAAATCCCGACGCTACACAGAAACGTTCAAACAATTTGAGCGTTTCTTCCAGTATGCCTGGAGTTCCAGATGGCGATGGACATTCTGTGTAATATTCTATAGGCACTTAAAGACAGGCCAAATTGGTCTAACACAGATAAAGTATCTGAAAGGTTTTCGAATGGGGTTCAAACCCAGGGCTTCAAGTGTGGAGGGTGAGAGAGCAAGAGAGAGAGAGAGAGAGAGAGAGAGAGAGAGAGAGAGAGAGACGGAGAGAGGGAGAGATTAAGAGAGGGTTACCACAGTAATGACAGCTCATTTTACTACAGAGTTCCATTTATCTCAGCCTCCCAGGGAGAAATTAGCCTGGGGTCCACTGTAAAGAATGTCAGTGAAATTTACAGGCTCTGTGTGTGGTGGTCTTTCTGGTCTCCATTAGCAGGAGGTGAGAAATTAATGGACAACCCCAGGCCTTTGGACAAACAGGTCCGTTCTATGGCTGCCCCTGAATCAGCAGGCTATGATAAAGGAACGAGCGACTCGTGAAGTGACAAAGCCGTGTCTGTCTACAGTTCCTACTTCACAACAACCCGTCATACGCGCGCTAAGATCCATTCGAGTCGTGGTTATTAAAAGGGTTTTGGTCGCGCACTGGATATAGGGGCACCTTAGCTGTTAGATAACTGCGCAGTTAGAAAGTGAACTGTGCATTTATGATGTACTTTCACCCGCTTGCCAACCTTTGTCCAGACCCATCAGGCTGCTGACGAACACCGGTCAACCAGACATTCGTCAAACGGTCGCACGCTAGAACAAGACAAACAAGACTGCCTGAATAACCCAGTTACTAGGGTGGAACGTACTCTGGGTCGTGAGAATGAAACACCGAGTTCAGCCGGGGACAAGGACAGAGGGAGCCCTGGCATGAACCTGACTCAACAGGGCCGGGCAACATTTGGCACAGTGCATGCCCACCTATCTGCAAGTTTACAGGTTAGCGTGATGTTTCACGAACAGTCGCTCAGCCTTGTACAATGGGCTGTCCCGCTGTCTGAAGAGCACCAATTAGAAACAACTCCTACAGTCACAACCCAGGACCTTGGCGATGCTGGCTCAAATCCACAATGTTCATATGACTGACACGCTCAGCTGAGAGGTTGTTGTCATCGTCAGGACAAACACTTCTTGACGCCGTGTGGACGTCCTAACGATGTGTCTTAGCCGGGTACAGACTCACCTTAACGTAGGCAGTGTACTGCTGGCAAGCCTCTCTGTTGATGTCCATGGACAGCTGGTTGCCCACAGAGCTGATCTGAGCCCCGTTGTGAACGAAGTAGACCCGGGAGGGCTGGCTCTTCTGTCTCTTATCCACGTCCGCTGTCAGGTTATACATCAACTCTGGAGGTAGACGGAGATGGTTAGACAGTGGGAAGAGGGACGCATGGGATTGTTTGCGCTAAGTCGTCTCTATTTACATGGCTTAAACAAAATGTGTTTGTAAATTCACACAGAAGCAAGGAGGCCAATGTCAGGCCCGGGAGTTGTAAGATGCCTAAAAGCACCTCTTAGTAGTGGTCATGTTTGGACCTAAAGTGGATTTTTGTTAAGACAAGTATTCATCACTTCTCCCTCCTAGAAACTTAGTGTACACACACACAGAGACACACGCACGCACGCACAGAAGTGCAAACACATGTGCTAAAGACAAAGATGATCAATCAACTAACGTAATGCAGACCTAAGCATACTACCAAATATGCACACATTCAAACAGACAGACTTTCAAAACAGCAACTGAACTCCCCCAGCTGAGTCCCTTTAAGTAAGGAACACTATTCCAACATTTCACACCCTCTAATGTCATCATTTTAAAATATACAAATACACAAATAAATAGTGTTTTTAATCCATGAATTTTTTTGGGTGGGAATCAACTAAAACATCTCACACTGGCGCAGAAACAATTCTATTACCAGCAACAACAGATGTTCGACGAGGGAGCACCATGTTAGTTACCAGGTCAACAACACAGTCAGTGAGTTCATATGCTTTCCAAGTCAGCTAAGAGCTGAACGCGCATGTGTTTCGCCTTACGCGCAGCGCCACTTTGTTGCTAGTGTCAGTCAAAAATTGCATTGACATATTATGTATTGTATTATGTTTTGCGTTTTCCAATTATATCATTTAAATGAAACCGTTTTCATAATCACTGATGTGGTCTGAATGGGATCTTACTGTCATAAACGTGATGTCAAACATGTGCATAGCCAGCAGTAACTACCTCAGAGGGGTGTCATTTAATAAAACAGCAGCACACTCCCCAGACATATCTAAAGAGTAGTGTGTCTGTGTGTTTGTGTTTGTGTGTGTGTTTGTGTGGGGGTTGCCTTCCATGACCTAACTCTACTAGGTGGAAATTGGGGGGTGTTGATGGTTCATTACGTCCCAGGGGTAGTCAAAACAAACACACACAACACACACATACACACAGAAACGGACACATGGATGTGGACACACCCAACATACTAGCGGGCGTTGTCACCAAACAGAAACAACCAAGGTGCTGCAGTCAGTCAGTCAGTCAGTCATTTAGTCAGTCAGTCAGTCAGTACCACTTTCCAGGGGTCTTGCCAAACAGCAGAGAACAGAGTAGCCTTGTTGGGCTGGCCTGGATCTCCTCATTAAGAAACAGCAGGCTGCTTCCCTCTCCTGGGGGGCAACCACTACCCCCAGAAGGAATCCCAGGGGTGGGTAATAACTTTGCCTTGCCCCGAGGAGACACACAGACGGAACTCTGTCAAATGTTGTGTGCCAGAAGAAAAGGCCAGTGAATTTGACATATAGGGGTGTGTGCTTGTAACTTATAACGTTTGAAAGCTCGAGTGTTCAATTTTCCGTCCTACCCCTGATAAAGCACAATGTGTGACACAGACTTTCCTCACACCACACTATGACCTCAACTAAACAGTCAACTAAGACCACACCTTGCTGGACACAAGGGAATCCATGTGCTCTGGTTGTTTGTCTCTGATGGAGTTCAGCCTGCTCTCAGATTGCTGGTGTTGTATATCCGTCATCAACATATCAAACAGATGTGGTACTGTCCTGAACCCTGTTGTCCTCACCTATCTGTCCTGGCAGGTTTTTCCCTCTGAAGACCAGGCAGACTGTAGCATTGAAGCAGTTGAGATGCTGTGGGCCCTCGTGACACTCAGGCACTGTGATGTTGATGGAGACAGGGAGGTATATGGACACATCCACGGTGATCACCGGCTGGGACCTAAAGGCCAAATACGACACTCTCAATAGACGTACACTCAATATAATACAACACACTGTCAACGGACCTACACTCAATATAATACAACACACTGTCAACGGACCTACACTCAATATAATACAACACACTGTCAACGGACCTACACTCAATATAATACAACACACTGTCAATGGACCTACAATCAATATAATACAACACACTGTCAATGGACCTACAATCAATATAATACAACACACTGTCAATGGACCTACAATCAATATAATACAACACACTGTCAATGGACCTTCATAGTTTGTCTGTCTGTAAGGGTTTGACCAACATCCACACCGTCATTGAGTACCACTGACAAAGAAATTTGAGTACACATACAAAGTAGCATGCTGGACCGGACAAAGCCCATGTCTGTGCATCACATGAAAGCATTCCAGCTAAAAATACAACCACTCACCTCAACAACACCACACTATCAGACATAAACGCTCCGACAGTGATATCTGCAAAGGCAAAACAATGAGGTCAATGAGCGAAGCCCAGGCTGGTGAGGATTCATTTGGTCCTTTGATGACGTGGCCTAAAACACAAAGGCTGTCAGTATCAACAAAGTGCCAATATGTTGTTTTTGTTTACTGGTCTTGCTGTGTGTGTCCACTGTTAATGTGGAATGCGGTCAGCAACATGACTCAGCATCACGAGGCTTAGCGACTGACCGGTAGCCACTCGGAAACGAGATGGAAAGTGGGAAAAGACTGAACAATATCAACAACGTCTTCGGACGTTCCCTACTTTGTCAGGCAGTTGTATCAGTTTGTTTCGTCCATTTGCTCAACTAAATTTGACCAGGTGGTTATCTGATGACTGTGAGATCAAGGCCCATCATCATAATAGTGTTTTCTGTGCTGTGTCACCTGTGATTGAAGGTTTTACTTGATGGTACCTGGGTATCCGTTGCCATCCATGTCCACATTGCCAGAAACTGATTGGCCGAACATCTGAAGGGCGGGACTAATGCTTCGTCCAGACAGCCTCTGCAATTAATTGCATAAAACTTTAGAAACACAAATGCACATAAACACAGACACGCATCGATACACACAAACACTACTTCTACCATAACAGACCAGTGTTAACTCCCACCATAACAGAACACTGTGTCAGTTACATGCACCACAACAGACCACAGTCTGTTTCTTAATATCCCAAAAACACAGAAGAGAGCAATGCTACAGTTTAAAAGGGAAGTAAACTGCAGTACAAACAATAGTGTACTAAGGGACATTGGGGCTCTGATCAAAAGTAGTGCACTATATAGTCAGCTACTTGGGACTCAATGTTTGTTTCATGTAGTTAATATCCACCATGGGGATCCTTTGTTCTAGGCTACTGGCTAATGAAAATACCCTACAGTGTGTGTGTGTGTGTGTGTGTGCGGGTGTGTGTGTGTGTGTGTTTGTGTGGACAGATGAATGGAAAATCTCTTCCCAGGATAACATTACCACCTGGGTCTTTATGACATGATAGTCAGAGGTCGATTCCCAAATGACACCCTATTCCCTATGGAGTGCACTATTTTTAACCTGGGCGCATAGGGAGTAGTGTGCCATTAGAGACAGGGAGTGATGCTGCTGTGGCGTCAACACAGATGGAGCTGGGATGTTATCCTCGTTGCTAACACAATAACGGATGTGTGTGTGTGTGTGTGTGTGTGTATGTGTGTGTGTGTGTGTGTGTGTGTGTGTGTGTGTGTGTGTGTGTGTCTGGGGGGTGTGACTAAATTAGATATTAAAAACAGATGAGGCTGATGATTTGGTTGTTGATGTCTCTCACACAAGGGACATGATGTCTCAATTGGCTTAAGTTGAATTGTGTGTTCATGGTCCAGTCTCCCTTCCTTTTATTAAAGTCTACTGCAGTGGAAGCCTCTTCTTTTCAACTAGTGCCTTGTAACTCTGCAGCCATGTAGCTTGCTTTTATTCTCACGCAGGAAAAAAAGACAATTTCCCCAAATAAAAAGAATACATTACAATTAAGTTATATGTCATGTATTTCATGCAAACTTTTTGTCTTTTATAAATACATAGGTGAATTAAATCCATTTCAAATTAAATAAAGTGGGACATTTTCTTGATAAAGTTTCAAATTTAGAACATTAGAAGTACATATTTTTGTTGTCTTCTCATGGGGTGTCTAACCACTGAAAATGTTGTTACCAAAGAATATTTGTTGATGATTCCAGTGGCATCCCCGTGGTAAATATAGATCGCTCCACTGTACTCATCTTCTTTGGGTGCTCCTATCGCAACATCTACAGAGACCGACAGAGAGAGAAAAGGACAAACACACATACACCGAGTTAGACACACACAGTGACAATTCTTACAGAAAGTTAAGAAAAACCATGACTGCATTTATCTCCAACTGCCGTTCAACTGCTCAGTGTGTTAGCTTTGCGCCAGGCCGTGTTTGGAAAACACGTTGTTATATGGTCTTAATAGACACTTGAGTGTTGTCAGTGCCCATAAACCGCAGTGTGAGACCTCTGTGAGAGTGGAAACAGAAACATAAAGCTGAAGGCAAAAGAATTAACTTGAAGTAAGCATTCATAATGACACCCTAAACCCTGCATAGTGCACTACTGTTGACCAGCAATCATAGAGCCGCTTGGAACGCAAGCCTATATCGTGTAATCACTTCCAACCGAAGTGTGTAGATGCACATTCCCCTTACAGAACAAAAATTGCTTTTTGGTGGCGTTGGCATAGCATGTCTTAGCACTAAGTGAATGCTCTGAGTACTCTAAGTCATACCATGAAAAACAATTAACAATTAAAAAAGCAGAGTGGTTTTACAATATTTGTAACTTGTAACTTGTATCATGTTTATTTTACATGGTGAACGTGGGTAATTGAAAGCTGAAAGCCATTCTCATATTAAAACATAAAGAGCACAACATGCTAAATATACTGATGGATATTTGAATATAGTGATGGATATATCTAAATTAAGCAATGGATAGCCAGCCGTACATTATAAATACAGCTGATGTTTAGCCCTATATGCTAACTACAGTGATGATAGCTCTACATGCTAATAGGGGTTTGGATAGCCAAACATGCTAAATAGAGTGAAATATAGCCCTATATGCTGAATATAACTGATGGATAGCCCTACATGCTAAATAAAGTGATGGATAGCTCTACATGCTAACTACAGTGATTAATAGCCATATACGCTAACCACAGTGATGGATAGCCCTACTGTACATGCTAAATACAGCGATGGATAGCCATATATGTTAGATCCAGCTGAATGAGCACCTGAGAACAGCTGCCTGTGCCAGCTGGGTGGCCATTAGAGATAACAGAAGCCCCTTAGGCAGTATCCGCATCTGTCAAACTGAGAGGATGAGAGATGGTTGAAAGCAGGAAAACAGCCTCCAGTCTTCCTCATCCTCAGCTTTCCAATTTGACACATGCCAAGAAAAGCCTTTAGACTATGCCAGTGATTGCCAGGAAAAATAGAGTGCATGTTTGTATGTGTGTGTATCCGCGTGCACTGTGCAGCGCATACGTACGTTGTGTCTGGGTGTGTGTTTGCATCTCAGAGTGTGTGTACACGGGCAATGTGTATAGATATGAGCAAAAGAGTGTAATACTCTCTGTAGATCCCCCTCACCACAGGATAATTGAAACAGATTTCCTGTGAGAAAAAACATTTTGGGGGTTTCACTAGCCAACGCTTTTAAAAACAGCCAACATTTGCTTGCGTCACCATGTTTAATATTGTGGAACAAACACTGTTTGGCTTGGATGTATCACATTCCACAAAATTAGCCACTAGATTAGACCACTTCTCAAAAATATAAGTGAACATCCATGAGTGTGTAATTGAGAATTGGGGGATTTATACAACAGCAACGATATACACGTTTGTGAAGTTTCCATTTTAACATACATACTACATTTGCTAAAACTGAGTTAGCAACTGAGTTAATACCTACCTTGGTATCCGTCATCATCAATGTCTCCAATTGCAGTTATGGACTCTCCAAAGTGAGCATTGTAGGCATTATCTCCATTTAGGAGTCCAGCCTCCTCCATAACCCCCTGAAAACAGTCAGACAGTAGGGTGGTAGAAATGTGACAGTCTGGTACTTCAGAGAAAGGATGACCTATGACTATGACATTTAAAGAGAAACAGTTATCATGAAACAACCCTTCACATTGAAAGGAAATTGATAATGTGACAAAGTGCATTACAGGGGAATGGTTATAACTGGACATAAGGCATTACAAAGGGATGGTTATGATGTGACACAAGGCATTACAGAGGAATGGTTATGATGATACACAAGGCATTAGCAAGGATTGGTAAGGATGTGGCACAAGGTATTACAGAAGAATGGTTATGATGATACACAAGGCATTAGCAAGGACTGGTAAGGATGTGGCACAAGGTATTACAGAGGAATGGTTATGATGCGACACAAGGCTATTTACCATTACTATAAAAGGAGAACTGTTAAGAAGTGATAGAACCCATTACTTTGTGGGGATGGTTATAAGTATTGTGTTACTGAAAATCTCAAGCTTTCAGTTTTGGCTATAATTTACTGTTCAGTTTAATGTCCAACACAGAAAATTCAAACAACCAAACGTACAATGTTAACATCCTACACTAGTTATAACAAATCTCTACTGGACCAAATATAGACACCAACCTGCACAAAGTAAAATAATCCCTACTGGTAAATCAATAAATATTTAGTTAACCCAAAAGCTGGTCAGCCATGAGCTGATAAACAGTCTAAGTAGGCCCTATACTCTATGTGTACACACTACAGTCAGTTATGTTGATATGTGAGAGGTCCGACACAGGCTGACGGGAAGGAGATAAAATACCCTAAATCATAAGAGTCCAAATATTCAGTTTAGAAAATTCCTAGTTGGAGGATTTCCTCCCTGGTCATTCCCTTCCAAATAACGTACCTTTTGAAAAACAAGGGACACCCTTTCCCTCCCCAGCACAGATCCCAATCATCTGACTCACATTGCCTTTGCTGAGGTAGACGGAGACCTGTCCCTCATCCCGTAGGGTACTGTACATGGGAGCTCCAACGAGCAGGTCTGAGAGGCCGTCCCGGTTCAGGTCAACTGCACACAATGAGGAGCCAAAGTAAGACCCCATCTGGAACCAAGCAGAGCCACAGAGCCAGGCAGACAGCATTGGGTAAGACATCAAATCGATGCAAGTTCATTATTTGGTTCATCGTCTTCTTGTTGTGTTTTATGCATTTTATTAGACATTTATTTCTATTCTATTTTACCCCAGATTTCGTACAAATATAAACAGAATTGCTCATATGAAAACAAACAGCTTTTCAATGATGTTGATATATGAGTAAACTAGTATAGAGTCAACTTCTCATGTAAATAGTATGTGTATATATTGTCAAATTTTTTGCCACAACAGAAATTCTCTCTGGGATGAAAATATGCTGCATATATTCTTCATTCATTCATTCATTTTTCTATTTCATTTATAACTAACTGCATGTTTTGTTTTGTTCTGCTTTTTTCATTGCAAGATGTTGTTTTCTTACCCCAGTTTCCTTCACAATCTGACTGGATTCAAGATCCCATTTATATCCTACCAATATTAAACAAAGATTTACAAAATGTAGGCTCTTCATTTACCAGCAACAACTTTTTATTTATTAATAAATAAATGTCCTTCCACTCTGTCTGGCCCCTGGCCAAACTCAGGAAGTGTCCAAGAGTGCAGCATTTGCACTGTATAGTGTTTTGACCAGAGCCCAGCTGGAGCTCAAAAGGTGTCATTTTAATAGGACGCGATTTGTAACACAG
Organism: Esox niger; assembly: GCA_016801105.1. Taxonomy (NCBI): domain Eukaryota; kingdom Metazoa; phylum Chordata; class Actinopteri; order Esociformes; family Esocidae; genus Esox; species Esox niger. The sequence goes on along the minus strand of JACXGJ010007416.1, from coordinate 4,860 downwards.
CCCCGAGCTTCCCTGAACTCCCTGCCACCACCACCGCTGCCCTGGAAACACTTGACAGGAACAGATGAAAACAGTATGGTACTTCTGAGGGAACAGTTTACCCAGAGGCCCAGCACGCTTCACCTGCAACAGCTATGTGTAGTCTAGAACACAACGCCTGGTTTCCAATACTTTTTTTTCCAAGATTAAGTGCAAAGGCACACCATTGACAATGCTATCAAGTGCACTGTCAGGCATGAGGAAAACCAGCAGATTATCACTCGAGTGTAGGTCCATGTTATTTCCGATCTCAGTGACTATTTACAGATGGTAAAGGTGATCCAGATCAACACACTGGGCATTGAATAACAATACGTGGCTTAACAGCAGACAGGACTGTTAAATGGGGACACAATTTCTGCCACGTACCATTTTCCCTGAGGCTTGAAAGATCTTCACCAAAGACACACCATCAATTCTGAATATATATACCTGACAGATGACAAAATATGGTTACAATACAGTATTAAACAATTATGTTTAAAATCTGAAAGAAAATGTCTGTGTTTAGACATAAATCTGTGTTTAAAAAATCTGCATTAAATTACGCAATCCAGTTCTAGAGTGGCTAGAGATTTTTTTCCCCTCCCACTGTCTCCAGTCACTCAAGCATAAATGCCTAAAATATGCTGTATCTTTAAAACATTTTGTTAATTAATGTATTCAATGCTGTGCACCAGGGAGGACTAGCTGCCCAGACAAAAGAAAACATATGACGTTTGACTAAAAGAGTACATTTTTTTACTTACTTTCCCCCCTCCACTGTGTTGTGGGGCTCCTGCCGCCACATCGATAACGTTAGGAGAGGAGAAGTGTCCAGCAGTCACCCCATAGCCTAGAGATGGAGAGACAGACATAATATGAAATAGTGAGTAGTCAGAGCATTGCTAGTTAAAACAGACATAATCATATGCAAATGCAAAAAAGGAAATTACTGGTATGTAAAAATTTGACTGGGTTAGTGTAGCTTAAAGCACTTTTTTGACAGTTGTTAATAAACAAATGGCTTTTTAAATGTATTATCAACTGACTGACAGACAGGCAAAGAGAAAGAAATACTGACTGAATTACAGATTGATCAATTGATCAACCAAAAAATACAGTATGTACCAAGGTAACTGTATCTGTGAGAGTCAACGTCTTCTTTGTTGGGGTTGTAGAAGGTGTTGGAGCTCAAGTTGTAGACCTTGACTGTTCCAGTCCAGTAGTATGATCCTGGAGCTCCCATAACCACCAGCTCCTGGAAATCACCACAGACACACCATACATCAGCTATGTTCCAAATCACCACAGAAACACCATACCTAACCTATGTTCCAAATGACCACCAACACACCATACATCAGCTATGTTCCGAATGACTACAGACACACCATACCTCAGCTACGTTCCAAATGACTACAGACACACCATACCTCAGCTACATTCCAAATGACCACAGACATACCATACCTCAGCTACGTTCCAAATGACTAAAGACACACCATACCTCAGCTACGTTCCAAATGACTAAAGACACACCATACCTAAGCTACGTTCCAAATGACTACAGACACACCATACCTCAGCTACCTTCCAAATGACTACAGACACACCATACCTAAGCTACCTTCCAAATGACTACAGACACACCATACCTAAGCTATGTTCCAAATGATCACAGACTTACAGTTAAGCCCAAAAGTATTCATACAAGTGCCAAATTTTGAGCTATAGTGAATTTGTATCTGACAAATAGGTTTCTTCTGGCTGTAATATACATATAACAAGTAAGAAAACATGGTAAGACATTGTGCTGGAGATGTAACTATTTTTGTTTTACAGACGTTGGAGGCTGTGGACTACAGGGATGGTGACGGGATTTACAGGTGCAGTTTAGAGAACGAACCCGCCGTTAGAGGTGAATCTCTGGCTAACCGAGGACCACAGACCACACTGTATTCTCTGACCATGGCTAACCAACCCCCCCCTCCTCGCTGTACGGTAGCAGCATGTTTTCTTTAGATCTTCAGGGGATTTCATTGAGAGCTCAAAGGAGAGTCGTGGATTGGAAATGACTTTAACAGGACATGGATGGCATTCCAAATGGCATTCCCTTCCCTGTCGAATGCACTACTGGTGTCAATGGGGCTCAAAGGAAAGGTGACACGCTTAAAGGGGAATATGGCAGCTTTTTGCACAATTTGTTCAGTGTCTTTTTGTGGACTACGAATGGAAATGAATACACATTACAAGGGAATGAATGGCAAAACGTTGATTCATGTGCACCACCACTGTCAAATATGATCCCTTAAAATAACATTAGACCCTGAGATTCACTATGAAGATAACATTGGAATCTGATCTATAAATATTAATATTCATCTAACAATAAAACAGGCCTTTCCCTGTCCTTGAGTCACAGCTATAATAACATCACTAGCAGTGTGTATCTCATACCACACATCTTAAGAAAAGAACAGCAATAGAAAAATAAGCAAACAGTGTTAACATCAAGTCATTGACTGTGGACTGACTCCAAATGTTCTCCCATTTTTATGTTTTGCACTTACAAAACATAAAAAGTGTATTGGAATGACAAGAATGTAACTTTTGAGCATGTAAACAAACATCTGGAGTCCTTGATCTGAAGATAACACTAGATTCTGGAAGGTCTGGCTGTCGTTTGATTCAAGAATGTCAGAAGGTTGTCCCGCTGTCACACATCTGTGAAAAACTGGAATACTAAGATCAATAACTACAGTTCAGAGACAAAAGGTTAAGAATAACAGTTGTCTATTATATCAAACAGTCATTGTCTTTCTCAGATTCCCAAAATCTGTTCTGAAGTTATTCCAAAAGTGTTTTTTAATAGCATTTTACTTGTCTGTCCATAATAAGCCTGCAGTGATGGAAAAGAAAATGTATTGTTGCTCCTTTGTATTAAAGGTGTATTATACTACTATACCATCATTTAGTGTCAGTCCACTGATAATGAAAACCCCAAACCTTTTTACATCAGCGTTCAGGCTTTCAAGATGCAGGTCTTTCAGGACAATGAACTACAGAGGAAAGAGTCATGTGACATAACTACCCTCTCCGATATGACTTAACTGTTTTTTAAACCCAACTAGCGATTTACACACTTTTAAAGGATTGCATTAAATATATTTTTTGTGGGGAATAAATATCCATTTAACAAAATCCTGACATGTTCATCTGTACTCCTTCATAATGTACAGTATTTTTCCATTCCCTAAAACATTTAACCCTGAAATATGTGATGATGGATTCCCTATAGCCAAAAATCTAAACCGAATTCCAAAATGCTCGTTAGTCTGAGCTATAACCAGGTTGGATGCCAAGCTAAGGTTAAATACAGCATTGGGTAACAAAGTGAAATGTTGAGTCTTCATGCAGAACTGCTTTTAATGGACCGGTAGACCCTCTTCTGGGCTGGGATTTTAATGGACAGACAGATAAATGAACCTGGTTCTTAGCTAGGGTTTTAATGGACAGACAAATTGTCATGGTGCTTGGCCGGGATTTAAATGGACAGACAAGAAGAACCTGGTTCTGGGCTGGGGTGTTGACGGAGAGACAGATTAACTTGATTCTGGGCTGGGGTTTTAATGGACAGACATATGAACCTGGTTCTGGGCTGGGGTTTTTAGGGACAGACAGATTAACCTGGTTCTGGGTTGGGGTTTTGGGTTCTGCTGTTGTTATATGATAGTGAACCTGCACAGATGGGAACTGAGATAGATCAGCCCTTTGTGGTATCTGGGACTGGGGTTGGATCCACCAGTATCTGTTAAGGTATGATAAAAGCTGTGATGTTATTGTCCCGTGACGGATCAGAACAGAACCCTGCTCTGGCCAAACAGACAGACCGCTCAGCAAATAACTCAAGTCAAATAATTGGATCAAACTTTAATGGACTGGCACTAGTTTAAAGAGCACACTCCCTTAAGACACGTCCTTACATCAATCCGCCCCAGTCTCAGCACAAAGAACATGATCGTGTGCTAAATGGCACATTTTCCCCTACATAGTGTACGCACAATTTGACTAGACTGCGAGTGGCCCTGGTTGTTTTCGTTTGAGATGTATGGGCAATAGAGTGCCATTTGGAATAGAGAACATGTGGCCAAATATTAAACAAGTATCCAGAGCATGTGAACCCAACCACACGGCGGTATTTCATTATCTGAAGTGAAAAACACGTCTTGTGCAAATAGTCTGGAGAAATGCGACTGTGGAAAAAGTTGTGTGAATGCAAGAACAAAGGGTTTGACTGATAGCAGCGCTTCCACTGTGGAAGGCAACGGAAATCTTTATTTGCTTCTGACACTATCTCTTCACAGGAGAAACAAGGTTTAGCCTGCAGTATATCAGAGAAGTCAAGTGAGGTGAATGGTGATCCTTTTAGTTGCCTATGGAAACAGAAATTAGTGAGGAGACTGTCCGACTGCTTTGGCAGTTATCTGTCTGTCTGTCTGTCTGTCTGACTGCTTTGGCAGTTATCTGTCGGTCTGTTTCTCTCTGTTGGTGTCCAAAAAGATACTGTTACTAATCTATTTCCCTTCCTAGATTATCCCCTAAAAAAGTAACTTATGCTATAATAGCGCTTCTGCATATTTTACTACGAGTGGAATTGAATGCATTCAGTCAATTTGAACTCAATCAATACATATATTGGAATAATATGGGGCAGATTACCTGTTTCAGAGCTCATGTGGAATACTGCTGACAGACATTTTGTGGGATTGGAGCTGTATGTGTGTGTGTGTGTGTGTGTGTGTGTGTGTGTGTGTGTGTGTGTGTGTGTGTGTGTGTGTG
>JACXGJ010007415.1:7387-30656 GCA_016801105.1 Esox niger | reverse complement strand
CTCTCTCTCTCTCTCTCTCTCTCTCTCTCTCTCTCTCTCTCTCTCTCTCTCTCTCTCTCTCTCTCTCTCTCTCTCTCACACACTCAGACATTCACTCTTCTTTGCCAGCTAAGCATACACGGTCTGGCAAAAGCGTGCATTTTATAATGAAAAAAAATTCTGGTTCTGGAGCCTTTTATTCCTTTTTGTGCCCACTGAACATGGTGTTTTCCATAGGACGGACAGAGCCGGACAGAGGGCAGTATGGTATTCTGTAGCCACAACTGTTCTGTCCTCCACGCCGCCATCAGACCACCCAAAGCCACAGACAGTAAGGTGTGTAACACTAACTGTACTCCACCCATGACTGTTGAGTCCCATCTTAGCTTTATGAGAGAACCTGTACTGAATGTAGACAGATAAGTTGGGGTTGATGTTAGAATAAGCAGTACTGTAGATGTCATGAGGGTGTGGGTTCATGTATTCCATTAAGTGGAGTCAAAAAGAAGGTGGGAAAGTTTGGGCTAGTGGTCTAACCTGCTATTTGTGCCTGTGTGTTGCTGTACTGTGGGTTCAAATCTAAATTATTGCAGTTGTAACACACTCCCCTCTCTCACACTTTATCTTCACACAATCTTCTTTACTGGACTAAAGCATAACAATTCCCAGATTATATCTTAGAAAAATTACAATTAAATTAGCTGTAATATTTTTGATGTTACGTTGAATTACTAATAAGTACATTTTCTTTCCCAGCCAAACGTGTCTCCTGTCTTGCCTGAGTCCTCGGTCCAAGGAGGCTCATCCAAGGTTCTCCATCACTACAGTAACAACATGTCCACACTGGACGTCCACTGCCTGGCCCAGCTTCAACCCAAACAGTCCCCCCCATCCAGCCCACCTTTCATCTCCTTCCCAATGGAGACGGACAAGGCTGAGGCCAAGCCGGACCCCCTGAGGGTGACTGTGAAGCTCAAGCCAAGGCCCCGGGCGGTCACCTCGGCCAGCGGGGGAGGTGACGACATGATGTCCCACCACCACAAGCGCTGGAAAGGCCTGCGCTGGCGCAGATGGAGCGTGCACGTCATGGTCCCCACCAGGGGCACCCTGCTGTCCTCTCTGCCCGGGGAAGACGAGGTGGACGAGCTGCTGAGGAAACTGGGCGCCTCCCTGCGTCCCGACCTGCTGACCCGTGACCTGCGGCGGTGCTGCTTTTGCCACGAAGAGGGCGACGGCGTGACCGACGGGCCCGCCCGGCTCCTCAATCTGGACCTTGACCTGTGGGTGCATCTTAACTGTGCCCTGTGGTCATCGGAGGTCTACGAGACGCAGGCCGGAGCCCTGATCAATGTGGAGCTGGCACTCCGGCGCGGCATGGCGGTGCGCTGCGCCTATTGCCAGCGGACGGGTGCCACCAGTGGCTGTCACCGGTTGCGCTGCACTAACGCCTACCACTTCACATGTGCCCTGAAGGCCCAGTGCACTTTCTTCAAGGACAAGACCATGCTGTGCCATCTGCACCGGCCCCGGGCCGTAGGTGCCGGAGATGGCAGGGCTGGAGAACGGGCAGCGTTGCCCTCGTCTCACCACGACCACGAGCTGCGCTGCTTCGCTGTGTTCCGCCGCGTCTACGTGCAGCGGGACGAAGCGCGCCAGGTGGCCAGCATCGTGCAGCGCGGAGAGCGCCGGCACACGTTCCGCGTGGGCAGCCTGGTGTTCCACACCGTAGGTCAGCTGCTGCCCCAACAGATGTCCGCCTTCCACTCGGCGAATGCAATCTTCCCTGTGGGCTACCAGGCGTCGCGCATCTACTGGAGCATGCGTCATAGCAACCGCCGTTGCCGCTACCTGTGCCGGGTTGAGGATAAGGATGGCCAGCCAGAGTTTGTGGTGCGGGTGATCGAGCAGGGTTATGATGACCTGGTTCTCACCGGGGCCTCACCAAAAGGTAAGAGGACGAGGTGCACGGACAAACACTGGTTGGTGATTAATTTGTAATTTTTTATTGGAAATGGAAATGTTGAGGCAATTCCTCTGCGTTCGCGTAAGTTTACAAGCTTTGGGTGTGGTTGAACCAGCTGACCTCACCCAGGAATATCCATCTGTGTTGTAGGTGTCTGGGACAAGATTCTGGAGCCTGTGGCTGAGCGGCGCAATGAGTCTGGTACTCTGAAACTGTTCCCTGTTTACCTGAAGGGAGAGGACCTGTTTGGTTTCACAGTCTCCGCTGTCACCAGGATTATGGAATCCGTAAGCTCCTAAATAGCAATATGAGTTTGAATAAAAGTCTGAGCGAGTTTGTTTTGAGTGGGTGTATAGCTAGCCCAGTTTGGCTTTTACTTTTAAATGTTCTCCAAGGGCATTGGTTTGAGCAAATCACAACAGTTTTGTTTAAAACTAAAAAAAAAACTCCATTAAAAGCTTTAAAGGAAAAAGCTTTCCATAGGTACTCTATTAAGCACTTTGACAAAAGGTTGTGCATAAAAAGAAATTATTTGATTATCATAGCACTTCATCAATCTAAAGTTAAAATAGACTTATTTCATTAATTATTTGAATAATTGTTAAAGAAATCCAATTACCCACAGTAATGGAAATCTGAAGTGTGCTATTAAGTCTTTCAATTAGGACTAGTATTTGATTGCTGCTTTTGATTTTAGACCCCACTTTCACTTGGACAGCTCGTTCGTAATTCTGAGAAAACTAACACTGGTGGGTGCATGTTGTCCCCTAGCTCCCAGGAGTGGAAGCCTGTGACCAATATACTTTCCGCTACGGACGGAACCCTCTCATGGAGCTCCCTTTGGCCATCAATCCAACTGGCAGTGCGCGCTCAGAGCCCAAGGCCAGCACTCACGTCAAGAGGTTTGTGTTAAGGTATTCCGTACGATTTTACACTTTTAAGTTCCAGACACTTTTTGTTTCTGTTAGCCACTTTTGCATTCGCAACAACGCCGCTGTTCCATCCGCTGTGCCTCTGTGTCCCGGCGGTCTTTGTACCTGTGCGTTTGTTATACGTCAACAGGCCTTCTGGGCGTTCATGTCCCTGGACAACATACAGGGTGCTTCCCGCAGGACCTGTTGTTTTGAACCAGTCATTGTTCACTGTCGTTTGTTTTCAGTCAAACGTGTGTGATTATCTAATGCTATGATGACACAAGGGACATGTGGCTGTGGTGTTTGGTGAATAACCTACGGCTAAAAGCTGTTCGTCCCACATGAAAGACTCCTGACGGTCCCTTGTTTGGAGCTTCGCATTTGACTCCCCTTCTTGACCCACTGTAGACCGCACACGTTGACCAGCACCAGCGGCTCCTCGTCCAAGTCCATGCAGATGCTTGGCAGTGTGGGCCAGATGGAGGCACCAGAAGAGGCGGCGCCCAAGCAGTTTGCATCCGTTCCCTTCCAGTACAGACGAATGAAGGCTGAGTGGAAGAGCAACGTGTACCTAGCTCGCTCCCGCATTCAGGTGGGCACCTCTGCCACTCTGTGCCAGGCCTGTGTCTACACCTCCCTGACGCAGATGTAAAAAAACAACACAGTGTAACTTGCTGTTTCTAATGTGCAATGATGTTCGGTGCGCAGGTGTTCAATTCATTAGTTGCTCTTGCTGATTATTGAAGTGCAAATTCCCAGTTGTATGTGAGTGACTGGCGTAATACAATAGAACATGCAGTGGTTGTTTGGCTTGAAATGGGAGTGACTGTGGTGTTGACCCTGATTGTGCTGGCAGGGCTTAGGTCTGTATGCCGCTAGGGACATCGAGTCCCACACCATGGTGATCGAGTACATCGGTACACTCATTCGCAGCGAGGTTGCCAACCGGATGGAGAAGATGTATGAGTCCCAGGTGAGTAAAGAAAGTCATGGGAAGACTCTCACTCTTGCCTGTCCCAGGTGGGCATAACACAACCCAGTTTAAATACCGTAGGTTTCCCACACGATAATACAATTCTGCAACAAATTCGCACTTAAAATCACATTAAAACGGGCAGCAATTAATATATTAGATTTTGCCTGTGACAACCAGATGTCAGTAGTTTTCTAGAGCTGTCATTTTGGCCCGATCAGTGTCATTTTCCACATAGCAGATCTCCCAGAATGCATCGTTAACCCAAGGTCAGTTAAAATGGGAACAGTTGACACTGTATATCGTGTGACATGACGCTTTTATGTATGGAAGGAGATCGAGACATACACCCGTTTTCATTGGGTGGGCAAAATAAGAGTGGCGACTTTGTATGTTCCTTATTTGACCGTCTTGCTGTGGTGTGTAGAACCGTGGGGTGTACATGTTTCGCCTGGACAGTGAGCACGTTGTGGACGCCACCATCACTGGCGGACCAGCCAGGTATGACATGCTACGTTCATGACACAATTCCACCCGACCGACACACAATTGCAATGCTGTGTAAATGTGAGCGAGTAGTAAGTCCAGTCATGGTAGAGTTTACCCTTGCTATCGTCCCCAGATACATCAATCACTCCTGCGCCCCCAACTGCATCGCAGAGGTTGTGTGCTTGGAAAGAGGCCATAAGATCGTCATTAGTTCCTGCCGCAATATCCAGAGAGGGGAGGAGGTAAGACTAGGCGCCTTCCAGAAGCTATACCTTACCATTGGGGTAGACACCAAGGCCCCGTAGCTTTTAGCTATCGTTGACATTAGCAGACATTACATGACTAAGCCTTGTTGTCGTGTATTTTGTCATGCACATAATTCCACTTCTCGGTTGACACTGAACTCCGTTGAACTGGTTTTTCTCTCACGCTTAGCTGTGCTATGACTACAAATTTGACCTGGAGGATGACCAGCATAAGATCCCTTGTCACTGTGGTGCGGTTAACTGCCGGAAATGGATGAACTAATATCAGGATGGATTTGTGGCGAGAGACGGGCAACAACACTTTCAAATTCCACGCACGGCACACACGTGCATTCCCTGTTACCTTTTTATAGGCTCACTGGTTCATAAGCTGGAAAACTTTGTATTACTCAAAAAGAGAAATAACTTATCAGGGCAAGACTGACCGCAGAACTGTTAGAGAAGACAAAGGATGGAAGGTGTTTTCAAAGGCACAAAGACAATTCTTTATACGAGGCTGTGAGCCAGGTCTTTTTCTTGGCAAAACGAGTGCAGGTGGGTTTTTGTTTTGAGAGCATGGGGTAGTGGGTAAATGGGTCGGGGAGTTCTGGGGTTGAATTCGCCAGTTGACCAGGAGAGTTTAGTGCTGGCCACCGCCTTACTTAGTTATTGAGAGGCCGGTCCTCTGGGTTAAGAAATATATACATATATAGATACGGAAATGTAGACAGCACTGAACAAGGAATGTACAGAGAAGACTTCCTTAGGAACAAAGCTAAGGGAATATTGCACAAAAAATAGTCAAATACTTGATTCCATGAGTCAGTTTGTTTTTCCTTTTGTTTTTGATTTATATGTCGAATAAGAATTTTTGTATTTATTATCAAAAGGAGCTGTTTAAAAAAATAGCTGCTGCCCAGGTTCAGTCTGATCAGAACGTGTTACTTTATACAAAGTGTAAAATAACAAAAATTAAGAAAATAATTGACCAAATGAGACCTTAACTTCATAATAGATGATTCTTGTTTTTTTTCAACAAAGTATTTAAGGATGGCATTCTATAATTGAGAGTTTGTGCTGTATAAAATTGTACAGAATGTGTAAAAAAAAAAAAAATCCAGAGTATTTTTGTTGTATTTAGAATGTAGTTGCGCTGTCTCGATTTCTGACCACTTGAATACGCTATTTGTTTCTTTCATTTTCCTTGACAATTTTGCATTGATAACACGCAGAGAGCACCAATCAGACTGAGACGATTGTCACATCCTAACCTAAAGGTGATCAGATGTGAACGTAGAATTAGGGAACTTTAAAGTTAGGTTGGAAACCACACACTCACTATTGTTTAACCGCATGTATACAATAGTCTCTTTGAGATTCACCTCATGCTGATAATTAACATTCAGACACATCTGTGTTTGGAGAGAAAAAATGCCTTTCACTTAGAAGTTGCAGGAGACTCAGTTATGCTTTTGACAAATAATGATTTGTGTTTTGTTTACATTTCTTTTTAAGAAAAAACATGCTGTGTAGTGCTGGACAGTTGAAATAAACAATATGGTATGATGTGTTGGACTTCTGTTGCCTCCATGAAAATCAGAATCTGGTACTCGCATTTTGGTGACCAGTTCAAAAAGTTTTCATTTGTGCACAACTTAAGTGAACTGTACAAAAGTTGGTATATTCAGTGTCATTGTAATAAGCAGTACATGGCATGAGGCATTTTTTTTTACTTTCAAAAGAATCAGTTGTATATAATTTTACTTAATGGTTGTAATGACATTTTTCTTGAATATTTCCTCTTGTACAATATTCAGACCTCTTAACAGTATTTGTCTCTTTTCTTTGTTCTGTATAGTAGTTCCTAATGTTTAAAAAATGAAGCCTTTTTGAAGTATACCGAGTGAGATGGGTTTTGGAGTTTGTGAAATCAGATTTAGGATCATTTACAAAATAAAATATTTTACATCTTACATGCCCTGTGTTTTGTTTTTATTTCACATATCAGATTTGGACCAGAAGTCCTCACAAGGGTATTAACACATTTTGTTGGTCCCCACACGGATAAATTCAATTTCCAACTTCAGAGTTAATTTTAGATTCGGAGCTAGGCAATCTGGGTCAGGGATAGGTCCGCACAAGGACAGAAAAACGTGTGCGTACCAAAATGTAATCACTTAATTGGAAATTTGTCAAAACCGACACAATTATTTGGTTGCCTCACTGGAAAAGACCTGCACAGTATGGTTAAAAAAAGATCCATAATCAACCTTACCTCACATTGTGCAAGGGTTTGCTAGTGCTCGGAGCCCAGTACCGCTACCTCATGTAAGAAATTCTAAAACTATCCCTGTGTTGCGTATTTCTATTTATTTAACATGATTTCCATAGCCTGTACAACATATCGATCACAACGTAGCTGATTGACAGTTTCAAAGAAGTTGCCTCTTACAGTTCAAGGGGATGAAAGATACACTATCTCAAACAAAACTCCAGTGATCAAAACATTTGCTTGACAAAGTTATTCCCATAACAACAAAATACTGCAATACTGTTATACATCATAGCAATTAGTATCAGATTGTAATAAGTCCAGAATAAAATATTTTAAAACTCAAACCAGTGTCAATACTGGCAGTCCAATATTGTCAGGTAACTTTTCCCAGCCTGTACAGAATTCAAAGTTGATTTCTCTAATGCAAGAGTTCTGTGCAAATTCAATACAATTAATACATTGTAAATAAAAGAAAAATCTGCCCTTCCATTGCGTATTTTAAAATGATTCTCTAAAACATAAAAGGAATAAATTGTTCGGGCAGTCCGTTGGATTGGGTTGAAACTACAGTATAACACACACCTGTATACTAGTTGGTGAGCTCCATACTTCGAGCTCTCCTGGGGTGGGGGGGCAGTACCAGTTTCAAAGACCAAACAGCATTTGTTCTCCATGTCTTAAATCGGTCTCTATCCGGTGTAATGATCAGTTCCTTCTCTCTTGCTGGGGTCACAGCAGCCCTGTGCAGTAGTCCCCGACCCAAAGCGGGGTGACTGCGATCAGTGTCCGGTATGCGGTCATTCTTGACACATCAACGTCAGCCTTCCAACTGCCATTGTTGGGACTGGGAACCGTTGCAGATTGCCATGGAAACGTATCCTTTGGAGTTGCCCGGGTCAACCACGGCCAGGCACTGGCCCACGGAGACCTGATACAACCGGTTGCTCTTCTGGAGCAATGTCCGGGGAACACAGGGTTACATGCACGGTGGAGAGAGAGAGAGAGAGATGAGGTATTGGAGAATGAATAATCTACCCACAATGCCTTATATCACCAGCTCTACAGGCTGGTTTGGGACACAGGACCAGTGAACTGTAGTCACACTCCACTGGTCTGGTGGTGCTAGTGTTCATTAGTATAGTCCCAGCTGCCCCTTTTCCAGACGGACATAGGGCCCAGAGAGGGACCATGGGCTGGTACTCACCCCCAAGGTCCACTGTTGGGACCCTCCCGAGCCGTGACACTTCATAAGACGTGGCGGGTCAGAGGAGCGGATCTCTGACATGTCCAGACACAGCAGGCCGGCGAGAATCAACTCATGTTCCTCATCGTACGCCCACTCCTGCGAACGGGAAGGAGGGGAAAGGTTAAGTATGGGGCAGATGGAGAGCGCCAGGATGGGGAGTTTGAAGGAGTCAGATCAGGTGTAGAGCTCAAGTCTTGGGCAGGAGAGTCAGATTGGGGAGGTTGAGTATCAGGGAGAGCGGAAGAGGGCAGAGGTTAAGTATAATGGACAGAGAGTGAGAGTGGGGAAGCAGAGCATGGTGAGGGAGGGATGGAAAACAGAGTCAGGTGAAGACGTGTGGAACAGGGATGAACCAAGAAAATGACTTCCATCTACACCAATCAGCCATGACATTATGACCACCAGCCTAATAGTGTCGGTGCCTTCTGGCGCCAAAACGGCCTTGATCCATCAAGGCCTGGACTCCACTAGATCTCTGAAGGTGTGCTGTGGTATCTGGCACCAAGACATTAACAGAAGATCCTCAAAGTCATGTATGTTGCAAGGTGGAGCCTCCATGGATTGTACTTTTTCATCAAGCATATCCCACAGATGCTTGATTGGATTTAGATCTGGGCAATTTGGAGGCCAAGTCAACACCTTGAATTTGTTGTGTTCCTCAAACCATTCCTGAACCATTTTTGCTTTGTGGCAGGGTGTGTTATCCTGCTGTAAGAGGCCAATGCCATCAGGGAATATCGTTGCCATGAAAAGGTGCACATGGTCTGCAACAATGCTCAGGTGGTAAGTGTCAAAGTAACATCCAGATGAATGGCAGGACCCAAGGTTTCCCAGCAGAACATTGTCCAAAGCATCACACTACCTCCGCCGGCTTGCCTCCTTCCCATAGTGCATCCTGGTGCCATATGTTCTCCAGGTAAGCGATGCACGCGTACCTGACCGCCCACGTGATGTGAAAGGAAGCATGATTCATCAGACCAGGCCACCTTCCATTGCTCAGTGTCCAGTTCTGCTGCTCACCTGAGCATTGTAGGTGCTTCCGGCAGTGGGCAAGGGTCAGTCTGGGCATCAAATTTGAGGACAATTTTCACTCGCTGCCTAATATCCCACCCACTGGCAGGTGCCATGATAACGAGATTATCAACTTAATTCACTTCACCTGTCAGTGGTCATACTGTTATGCCTGATGTTATGGAGTATAACACTGTTAATGTATTGAGAATTTTATATTAAATTAGTCAGAAGAGATCTAAATTTATATGCCAACATCCACTTTTTATACTTCCAATATTCATGATAAATCCTTCCATAACAAACACCACCTTTCAAATATGTTTGCAGAGACAGTGTGTAAGTGTTGCCAGAGAACCATTTCTGGTCTGTCAGGGTACAGGTATGCCTTCATCCCTTGCATAATATAGCTAAGTTATTGTACGTGGGTGATTACAATAGCTTGTGCGGCAGCTTTTAAAGGAGTAATACAAGAAAAGAATAGAAGGCTTCATCACCACTCTTACCTGGGTTTTATATGTACTTTTTTCCTCAGTTGTTTGCTTTTTGTAGCTGTGTCAAGCTTCACTCCTCTGTAGCTTTCATCCCTGTTCACTCCTCTCTAGTTTAGATGTTCCTGACCCCATGACTGCAACAGTTCAATTGTTTCCTGCCTGCACATCGCATGTGGAATTCCTTGTTTCAAGCAGTGTTTGGAAAAGTTGATCTTCTGTCATTAAGGCAGGAGTTAATCTCAACCTACACTGGTCTTAAGCCCCTTGACCTTTTGGCCCTGCAGAGACATGAATTATCCCAGAAAATATGGCTACTCCAACTCAGTACGAGAATCTGTCCATCTTAATGGTGGCTCAAGGCTACCAATTTCAAAGTGAACCTCCTCCTTTTCCATGTTGTCAATTTATCTTGTCCATTCATGCCTAACATTTCTGTCTTCAATTATTGGCCAGCTGCCCTTAGAGACTTGGAAGGTTGAATTCAACCTTCCAACTTCCAACCTCATGATTAATATCTTTCCACCTCAACTTTTAAAAGACAGGCAGGTTTTCCTGTAATCTCTGCATTTTATTTGACACTGAAAACTATTCAGATCTTACTGCTGACTAGTTCCTTTTTAAATTGATTAAAGAACCAGCATTCAGAGTAATGGCAGATATTGCTGCTGTGTACTGAGTTCATCACACCTGGCTGTTATACAAGGAACAGGCAGAATATGATTTCCTTTTTACATACAGTCCAAGGCAAAAGTTTGGACAAACCTCCTCATTAAAGGGTACTTTGTTAGTTTCAGAATTTTCCACCTTGTTGAATAGTGAAGACATCAAGTCTCCAGTAACACATAGGGAATCATGTAGCAACCAGAAGTGTAAAAAAAAAATCTAAATACATTTAGATTCTAAATTCACTGTTGTCATCTGAACAGTGAATTAGAAGGGCATATGTTTATTTTACAAATCTTAGAGATAAAAAAAAGTATAATGCCCGTTTGAATTGATACATATTGAACTGAATTATTTTGCATATTCACTGTCTGCTGAACTTTAAAAAAATGTATGTAGTGGGTTAGACTGTGTCCTGCAAGAAAGAAAGATACTGACAAAGAGAGTGGGAGAAGAGCATGTAACTGTGTAGAACTATGGCAGCCTTGGCTGAACTTCTAACACACACACACACTCACTCTTTTAAACACAGGAAAGTGGAGGGGGTTGCCTAATGGAACTTAAGTCATTCAGTTGAATGCATGGAAAAGCTATGAGTGTGCACCAAACCCTGTGACCCTGACGGGAGTGTCGTGACTGACTGGGAAAAGTGCATCCATGCCCTCTTAAGAAATAGCTATTGTGGCCAGAAACAACCTCTGATATGAAGGGAGTAGAAAACACAGAAACATTAACATGCAACTCTTTCACATCAGGAACTCACGCCTGTTCATGCATAGGCTAACATCAACATGTATGTTTGATTTTTACATGAATTGTTGAGCAGCTGTTTTTTTTCTACGGTTAGGTTTCTTCATCCCAGATTTAGTCCAGCCTGCCCCTACACCTGAGTCATCAGACTTGAAGAAATGTTTAAGGCTACTTGGAATTCAATTTTACACCAATTTTGAGGCTGGCAGGCCACAAAACTGCTAATATTCCCCACGAGAATTGAGGCCATATTGGCACTTCATTTTAGGACTGGCTTCTTCATCAAAGGCTTTATCCATTGAGTTCATATTATCAGGCAGATGTGTCATCTTAGCACTGAACCCATTTTGGGCTCACTGATTTAGCATAGGCTACATGTGTGGCTATCGTTTGCAGAAATTAACGGTTTGCATCATTTTCTAAATGCCTTTTAATTTTTTCTATAACAGCCTAGTATAGTGACTCATTATCACAACGACACAGTGAAAATATGCCTTAATATTAGACTGCGATAAACAGATTCATCACTTGAAGTAGCCATGTATTAATCTAACAGTAAAGTTATAAGCGTCAATACGACAGTGAAAGCCTCTAACAATACAACATAATGCAATCCTTATTACATTTACAGGCCCTGAGCCATAACTGAAGGCCACATGAAGCTGCCGGAGGGCCTCTCATTGACACTGGTGGAGAGAGTTTCTGCTGGAAGAGCAAACCCACGCTACAGAGGTGCATGTTAGACCAACCAAGACACCAGTGTTGACCGCTTAGAGCACAGTATACAGAAATATGCTTCTGCACTAAGCACTGACTACACACGATAGCAGCGCTTTACCCACAATGAGATTACTTTTTCAACAAACAATGTATAATATCTGAATAAAAACTAATATCTTCTGGATCACAGAGACAGTAGGACCTCGCTCATCACAGCTACAGAAGACTGTTAAACAGAAAACTAATGATGTTCCAGTCCACCAACCATCCACTCATATGAACGGTCCCACAGCTGGGTTTCCACCCATGACGTCATCTGCGTTTTCAAACCCATTGCCAGTCAGCTGGCCTTTTAGAATGACCTGTGCTGGACAGTGCCGTGTCAAAGAACTCCTGGTTCATTTGGGTTGTGTTAAACCAAACCGACGGTTGTTGTACCTGTTCCGGGTTCCGGGCGTCACAGGCCTTCACTACCACAGCGCCTCCCTTCTGGCTCGGTCGTCCCTGGGACACCAGACACTTGTCAGCCTGCAGGTTCCGTAACTGCAGAGAGGAGAAAAGGTGAGCAGCACTGTCAAAGTGCACGTTTTTCCCTGCAAAGAAACATCTATTTCAGATGGGGCTTCAATGCAGCCTGACTGTTAATCTGTGAACGTGTGACTGATGAACGTGTGAACGTGTGATTGAACGTGAGACTTGGATTCAGCAATGTGACATCTGACTGTCATCACTAAACAACTGCATGAAAATGACCAGGAGCACATCCCTTATCTTAACCACAAGGTACATGAATAGAACAATGACACTTGTTTTCAGATGTCCAGACTGACTCCAGAAAATTCCAGTGAAATGCACAGTTGACCAATTCTTACAAGGTAAGAATATTGCAAACAGATGTTAATCTACCGCAGTTGGTGCAACTGAGCTTCCATCAAATGCACCATTGCTAAGTGTGCGTATGTCCCAATCCTTATTAAAGTCTTAACCTGATTAATACTAACTAGAATATGACTAAATAGAATATGAATGTCCTCTGGGGAGGGAGCATGCTAATGTACTCAAGCAGAAGAGCTGTCAGAGGTTTATCAACATCAAATCCAAAACTCCGGTTTTATATTAGTCTCTTTGAAGCGGGGAGAACCCTTGTGAGAACCCAGCCTTATTGGTTCCTGCAGATTCTGTGAAAGCGATGAGTGTGTTTAACCTGGGGATTGGACTCTGGTTCATCATGATTTACACTGCCCCCTGCTGCCTGAAAATACCCTTTAGTCCATTTAATTTAACAAGGAAAAAAGTTGAAGGCGCAGTATCTAACATTATAGTCCTCATTGTAACTTAGCCTTTATTCAAGGAACAGCCATACAGAAATACCTGGACAATAAGAAAACTGCTTTCCAGCCGTATCATGTTAAATACCCCAAATATGCGCAGGAATGTGGAACATTGTTGCACAGTTTAAATTACAATTTCAGAAGTCTATCAAGAAGCTGTAGATGTAGAGAAGGAGCATCAATGATCATAAACACAATGCTGTATTTCACTCACGGTTGTAGATCTTTAAAGAGGGTGTTTACATGTGAATTAAATACAGAATCATTCACATGCAATCAAAGAGAGTGAAAACATACATTCCATTAAGTTTCCTCTAAATCTCAGACTTTAGGCCTTATTGCCTGTAGAGAGCGGTTGATTGACAGCTGACAACACACTGCTCATTGGATGAAAGATTGCCACACGAAAGAGTAACAAAATCATCAGCAGACAGTTGTCATGGTTACCAGCTACTAAAGACAAAATCCAGCAGGGAAAGGTGATTAAGTCATGTTGTGACAGAAGAAGACCCAATTACATCCTATTGTTGAACTGAAAGTGCAGTGCTAAATGACAATGTACAACACACTAACTTCTATGGGATCCAGTAGCATAGCTCGTCTGGTACAAGATTTATTTTCGACCATAGCTATACAGCACAATGTGATCTGGGGACAGGTTAGCATCGGGTTACTGGAAAGGGTTTGCCAGCCTGCCTCTTACCCGGCCTCTGTGCAGAACTTTGGGCCGGCGGAGGCCCTTGTTGACAAAGACTGGTTTCTGTGGCTTGTTGTTGGGTGAGGCGATCTGCATCTCAGGGTAGATGTTATCCAGGTACCACTTAAAGGACTGGCACTGCAGACGATGGCGCACTGCTAGACGCTCACTTATGTCACCGTACGCCCGCTCCCGCAGCTCTGGCCTCAGGTTGAAGTACTGCTCCTGATTGGATGAGACAAAGGTAAGAGGTGTAGTACTGCTCCTGATTGGATGAGACACTGGTAATGGGCAAAGCACTGCCCCTGATTGGATGAGACACTGGTAATGGGCAAAGCACTGCCCCTGATTGGATGAGACACTGGTAATGGGCGAAGCACTGCTCCTGATTGGATGAGACACTGGTAATGGGCAAAGCACTGCCCCTGATTGGATGAGACACTGGTAATGGGCAAAGCACTGCCCCTGATTGGATGAGACACTTGTAATGGGCGAAGCACTGCTCCTGATTGGATGAGACACTGGTTATGGGTAAAGTTTTGTTCCGTTTTGGATGAGACACTGGTTATGGGTGAGATTGACAACATACAATTTTTTGTTGACTGCAATTGGAATGTTCACGCCCTTTTACAGTTGTGGATGAAAAATGTAGTATAAAAAGGTATTAATATTTATGTAGAAATGTCTACTGCTAGAAAACAGCAATCAATAAATATACTATTTTGAGTAGAGAGAAACTAAGAAAGTGTATATTTAGTGTTTTGTAGAGTTGAATTTTATAGGAGTCTCAATTGTTAGAGGAGCAAGGAAAGACCTGATTCCAAGGACAGATTGGAAACAGAGTGCATTTGTGTAGATGAGCAAAATAACCAACTGTGTGCATGAGTGGAAAGTTACTCAAACGGAGCGTGTAGGAGTAGCAAGTTAGTGTGGCACATGATAACTGAACAGGTGTGGATATAGAGAAATACAGACAGTGTTGGAGTTAGGTAGGCTTTACTTTTGCCAGTTTCTCAGAGATAGAGGCCCAGCTGCCTAGGAGTGATGAAGCACCCAAGGTCACTGGTACGTAAGAGCCTAGCAGAACCTGACAGAATATGTTGGAGGTATGAAAGGGAGGAAGAGTAGGACGGGTTGGTTTGTTTGTAGCACTGTATATGATGTGAGTTTCTTACTTTTCTTTGCAATCTTTCATTTGCATAACTGCTGTATGTTGGTACAAACCATTGCCAGCAGGCTTGTGTTAAATAATAAACTCCAGAGATCAAGCAAAAATCTAAAATACTTGGTTCTGTCATTGTTTGCTCTAGTGTTCTGACTCTACCCTTGAAACATAGGGCATGAAGATGGCCCGAGATGAACTTCACCACGGTCCACACCCTTTGGCTTAACTACATACAAATGTCCCAACTGCCATGCTTGCATCAATTACAGCTGCTCACTTGTAGGCATTTCAGTAGGAATTTCTTAATGTATAAATCAGCATATAGAATAAATCAGAGAAGCTACAGTACTGCAAACAATGATCCAGAGACATTTAGGTGTTCTGAACTGGAATCTCAAGCCAATGGTACTCTAGATGTTCAACACTCACATAGTTTATTATAACAAGTGTAATTGTCTGGGAGATCTTGCAGAGACAACGGAAGATGGAAAACTGATCCATTTCAGATGGACAGGATGATAAAAATCAAGATGTTTACATTATATTCTTGATTAAGAATCTGTTTGAAATTTTGGTTTGGGCCATCTTGTTCTGTGACAACCGCTTGTTCCAGTCTTTGATTAGTGCTGTGAACTGTCGACTCTAAACACCTAACCCTCTGAAACACTGGAACGACTTGGAACATTACAACAACACTCATCTGTAGCAACAATTTAGTGTAAAGGGATACCATTTAAAAATGTTACTCAGTCCATAGGCTAGTAGTCAGCTTGCTTATTTGATAACAATACTGTATAGCCCATCACTTGTAGCTAATGGAGTGAAAGGAAGACCTGGCTGTACAATTTAGGATTTAAAACTAGCCAGATTTCTTTCTAAATGTTTTCAGCTCGGTATGTGGCTTATAGTTAAATCAAAGATGTATTCATATTGGCATAAATGAAGCATTTTCTCATTTAGTAAGGATCAGCATTCTAACTGAAGTTACAACCATCCCCTTTGGATTTCATGGAAGGATGGAGTAAGAAAATACCTGTAACAGCTAACCAAAAACATTGTATTTTTAGATGTTTTGGGCATTTTAACAGATGCCAAAAACCTTGTATTTTCCAAGGCGAAGAATGATGACATTTCCCCAGATAACAAGGCATAAGCCATACAAAGTCACATTTAGGTAATGGAGGACACTTGAATAGGGTTGGTCAGGTTTCTTTTTGTGAATCTACAAAATTAAGTAATTTGTCCTAGAATTGATTTAATCAGAACAATCATGATGAAATTAGATGTAATTAGAGCAGTATCGGAGTTGTAAGGAGGTGTCCACAATCCTCAACAGACTAGGAACTACTCCTGTGCCAGGGTGAACATGTTAGCACGTCCTTTGTGAATGAGCTGTGAATAATTTCAAATTGGCGAGAACTTAGTTGGCTACTATGCCGCGCTCAACTTGGACTGAAACAAGTGCCAGTTCTCTGGTTGTGAGTCAAGGTGCTCCAAAACACATATGCTAACATTCTATGAGGGAAACTGGAAGCATGAGGGGAAACTGGAAGCAAAGCACAGAACGTTTGAGTTGACAGTGTATGAATTTATTGGGAACAGTCTCTCCCCTCTCTTGTAGCTCCTTTATATGGCCATTGGCCTCTTGGCAGCTACCGCAATGAACTTTCTTCTTGCCCCATTATTCATTTTGATGGGAAGTCCTGGTCAATGTCCTGGGGGGGGCCACCTTGCCTCCACTTCTTAACAATGGTCTTTGGTGTTCCAAGATACGCCTTTGCAACTCATTAACATCTATTTCCTGACCTGAACCTTTTAGCAAGGTGAACATTAAAAGTTCTTCAGTCAGCTCCTTGTGGACCATTGCTGTCACTGCAGATGTAACCAAGAGACCTTCAATGGAATCCTACAGCTGATTTTATTAACAACTAATTAGAATCACTTCCATTACTGTCAGGTGGCCAGAAATTACATTTTTACATGATTTAAAGGTGAACATAGTTTATCCCGGTGGTAAACACCTTTCAGATTTGTAATATTTCTGAGAAATTATCGACGTGTTTTTTCTTTACTTAATATAGTGTCGAAAACTTTGTAGACATTAGGCATCCACTGTAGATCTAGTCAAACCAACATTCAACAACAATGTGGGCTTGGGATGTTGTTCACAGTTCAGACTGTAAAATAACCTCCAATGTGTGGGAGATGGACTTGTAACCCTAAATGTTTGAAGATTTTTTTTTCATCCTTCTTTAGTCTTTTTCAAACCCTGTTGAATGTTACATTATACCAATCATATACCTGGAACTTACCTGAGGTGAGAAACCTAATAAACATTGAATATCTGTCTCTAATCTAATTATGTAGAATTCTGGAAATGGGGGCCAGTCATTTGCAAAAAAATTAAATGTGTGAACTTTTTTCTTGCTCCAGTGTAGTGGCAAAAATCTAAACAGCACCAGTAAATATCTCTCCCCTCCAATTCTAACTTGTTTTTGATGAGATGGGCAATTATTGATATCTAGACCAAGGGTGTTAATATACTTTGGGCTGCAACTGTATACATAATGAAAATTACAACAATAACTAATAACATACTAGGACTTTAAATTGCTGTGTTTGGAACAGAAAACCATCCATTCGAGCAGAGATAAATGCAGACTCAAGGAGACGATGAAAAGGGTGAATGGGAGATCTCTGGAGATCACAACAATGCAATTAGCTTCCTTTCCAATTAGGTCAGCTATTTCCAGACTCTGAAAAGCAAATAAAGCTCTCCTTTCTTGCTTAGAAAAGAATAAACATCACTACAAAAGACATTGAGCAGAGAGCAGAAAGAAATGGGGATCTCATAGTTCAGTTATTGCAGCACAAGTTCATAAATGGAGCCTTCTTTTGCTGGTCCATATTACGTTCCTAATAGATACCTATTTCCTGAGAGTCCTAGATTTCATGCAGTCAGATTAATGGGTTTTATTTAAAGAGTTCAATTCAGTGTGATTTATAGAATCCCTGAGTACAATCTGCGGTACCTTGTACTCGTCCATCCACACATGAGCCAGGCGCAGGGAGTTATGGGCCATGGTGTCCTGACCTCCAGGTGATCCGTAGGGCCGGCGTTTACGAAATATATGACCCACCCGTGAACAGGGGATGATGAGGAGCTGGCCCCCACACATCCAGATCTGAAAGACAAGGTAAAATTTGTTTAAAATTTCCTCCATACCCCAGTAAGAGGTCAGCCACTAGCTTTCTGGAACTACTGTATATTATGTAATTTAGATGCACACTTTGAAATAATGACCATAACTAATGATCAAAAGTAGTATATAAGTCCGACTGAATCCACAAAAATGTAAAATGCTTCAGAAAAACACAAAATTTCCTTACTGAATAAATATACTGGACTCTTAATAGCTAAAAACAAAACCTTTCCAAGAATATCAAACATGACTGGGAAAGAAAAGCCCAACACTTATGTAAAAGAAAACCAAAAATCCTGAGGAAATGTTGATGTAGCAGAGATCGACAGAGTCAATGTGCAGCCACTAACCTGTGGAGATCCAACTCCAATGGACCAAAACATAATGTGTGGAAATAAACTTGTATTAGGCTGTTACATTACATTTTATTTCCTGTTGTAAAAACGATTACTCAGTTTGCTGAGACAAAGCATTAAAGAAAATGAGACAAAATGTGGGTAAATAAAGCAAATGTATTGAGGTTACAGTGTTCAGTTGACTGGATGGCTCATTAAACCAGTTGCATTTGTTTTTTAAGCACCCCTCTCAAAATGTAAATAAATATGGTCATATATCTGGTTGTCCTGTTGCTTTGGGGACATGGTAAGCCTTCCTAAAAATAAAATGTCATAGAAATGTCATGTCTGTGTTATATAGTCGAGGGTAGTGATGCGAGAGTGAGGACCCTTACTCGAAAGGAGATCTCGAGGTTCTCGCCACCCCAGATGTCCATGCCACTGTCGTATTGGCCCAGGTCATTAAAGTACTTCCTGTCCATGGCAAACAGACCACCGGCCATGGTGGGAGACCTGTGTATGGGAGGAGAGACAAAACCCAGAAATCCATTTCATTTGGGTTCACCATTTGAAAAATGGCTTCCAGTTTTGTAAGCTTCACGTTATATAAATCTTAACAGTTTATGTGTTGAAGACATCAAGAGGTCACATTTGACTAACTTTCTCTTGAATGTCTGGGCATTCAGGTGCAAAAGGTCACATTCGGAATGTTACTACAAAGGGCACATATGTATGGAAGGTTTTGTTCTAAACCAAAAAGGGGTTCTGTCAAAAATTGATTGAATTCTATTTGATTTAGCCAGAGTTAGTCGATACTCAAATAACTGTAGTATCCTTTATTGCCGCAAAAGCTGCTCAGACACTAACATCTGTGAAAACAATTCCAGCATCTCCTAGTCAAGAGAAAGGTTAAGATGCTATCATACAGATTGTCAGATAATTACTAGTCTTACCAGGCCACACCTCCAATCCTGTCTGGCCTCCATGAAGGTATGGAAAGGTACCTATTAAAAAAAGGTTGCCACCCTGTGGCAAGATTTCTATTGATCTTAGTTTTCAAAGACCTGCAATCATAGGCTTGTTGAAGGCGGGCTTGAATATTTCTTTAAACAGGACAGAACACATTTCCTGAAAGTCTTTAGTTGCTACCAAGGTTGCAACGCTGAAAAGCTGGAGAAAGTGAATTCTGTTTGGGACGAACTGGGTTCTACCCATAAGACTAAGTCAATAAAGCAAATTTTTCTGCTTAAATGCTGTTCTGAAAAAGAGGTGTTTTGGCACCTTACCGCAGGCTATCGTTTGTTAGGCAAGAAAATGTTAGTACAACTGGGGGTTGAGACTGCAGCACCACCTCTTTTTGTTCAGAGTAAAGAATGAGTTTTTCCCTCACAAAACCGCTAAAGAGGCTAGCTAATTACTGACTGAGCCAATGACAAATCAACAGAGATGACTGTCAAAAAACAGCACTACATTTTGGGCGATGCATTCACTCGATTTAATGGTTCCACGCATCTGTGGCCAAAACTGTAGGTGCTTATGTAAAGCCAGAATGAATTGAAAAAGGAAAGGGTAAACATGTAAACTGAAATAAAGGGTTTCCATAAAGCAATGAAGCCTAAAGCCAGTCTTCAGTATAGTAATGGATTTAAATCAGTCTGCACTCTCCAAAACGTGGATCAATTCTGTCGCTGGAACCAGGCGTTCTACTATTGCCACTAATTAGCAATCACATGATGATCCATAAATTGGAGTGGATGGAAAACAAATACAGCTGCATGGCTTTTATTGATATCAGGTTCATGCACGCTAGAAGGCCACAAATAAAAAGGGGGAAAGCCACCATCTGCATGCACACCGATGCAGTGTTGAAACGAGTGGGTGAAGTGGTTCACAGTGCTTTACCTTTAAGGTTCAGCATTCATCGTTTCCTCTATTAGACCTGATGTCTTCATCAGCACCTAAAGTAAAGGATTGACTATTTGTGTCTATAAAGCCCTCCAGTACAAACTTCTGCCAGATATTAACTCACTGGTTATAAACAGATTCACAGGCTCCCAGATACTGGCTCAGACATGGCTAACTGCCCAAGATCCCCACAATCCCCTGATTTGGGCAGAGCTGCTTTTAGCTTCTTGGCACCACATGTGGAATGAGTTACAACGTACTTTTAAGATGGAGAAATGTATGCAGTTGCATTACACGATCACTGGGAGTCAGTTTCTCTGGGGATTTTGTCTATTGTTTAATGCATCTTTTGTGTGGTGTAGGCCATGTCGGTTTTTCATTGGAATCTACCCAGGTCGTTGCTGCAAATCAGGATCAGTTCTCAGTCAATAAAAAATGTAAATATAACCTAATGTATATAGCCTGGTGTTTGCCCGTTTGGGACTAATCTGTGCCATTGCTCAGTGTCGTATTTCTGAACACGAGACATTTAGCCTGGTATGCTGCCGGCCGAAGGTTCACCTGATCGCTCCGTCCGGGCTGCTTAGCTCGGAGGCGGGAACGGGGTCCCATTTGAAGTGCAGCCCCCAGTTGAAGCCGCCCCTGACGATGGGCGAGGGGCTGTAGGCCAGGGTGTCGGCGCTGATGATGTCGATGACGGGACAAACCACCGTTCTCCGGTCTCGGTGGATGGGCGCCAGCAGGGGCTGCAGCCACGCCTCGTTGACCTCACAGTGGCTGTCCAGGAACACCAGCACCTCCCCTTCGGAGAGGAAACATCAACGGGGGGGGGGTTTCAGCGACACCAGACACAGACGCATCTCGGGAGCAGGAAGACTGGCCATTGCCGTCCGACAGTTAGGACGTGTGGTACTCTGCTAGGGGGATTTAACACTGGTGGGAACGCTGTCCATATAACTCGGTTCGGTTCATCCCTAAGCACGACAGTAGTCTCCATATGCGTTAGGTGGGGTCAGAGGTGTGCACCCTTGTCTCAATGTCCACATGTTACCTTACTGGAGAATTCTGTTTCTGACAGGCTCACCGGTGGCGTGAGAGGCCCCGATCATCCTTCCTCTGATCAGTCCTTCTCTCTTCTCGTTACGGACCACCTTGACCTTGGCCTGGAGGTGTTGCTGGACATAGGTGTCGAGGTCGTCCTTCAGATCAGCTGTGGTGGTGGGACAAGAGAGGAGCGATCAGATGGAGCTGAGGTGTCCTTATAAATCACTTACGCACACAGAGATCCAAGATGTCTCTGGGAAGGGCGCGATGTGTAGAGTTAGATGGACCGCTCTCAATCTGTACACGGGCAAAACTGATTCACTACTCCGAATGCAATACGGCAGCCCGCGTTTGTTCACCGTTTGGGTCAATAGAGCACGCGCAAGTTCCACGACATCATCCCACAACATAGCGGGCCACGTTTCACTCTGCTGCCCTCCAGCGAGCCCGCAGGAACCATTAGGGTTCACATCAGACTGAGACGCGCCGCCGAGGGGGCTTACCCAGTTCACTGCTGTCATCCACCAGGATGATCTCGTGGAGCAGATACGCCGGCGTGCGGTCCAGAACGCTGTGCACGGTTCGGAGGAGGGCGGAGAACGCCTCGTTGAAGAAGCAGATCACTACGCTGGCCGCTGGGAGGGACAGAGGATAGATCCTGTCTCTGCACCTGAGAGAGGGAGCGGGAGTCGCCATTTGTCATGTTAGCAAACCACAGTCTCAACCAACAGCTATACAGGGACATCAATTGCACTGGTTTTCACCATCTTTAGTAATGGTATGAATACAGCAATCCTACTTTCACTGTGAAGCTTGCAATGGGATCATGACAGGCACAAGACAGAGCCTTTAAAATTTTGGTCCTGGGACAAGTACATGGTTTTTACCCTGTGCTCCTGGAATACCCTACCTGACATGTCAAAGTCAAGTCTCAAGTCACTGCATGCAAGCCCGAGTCATGACTCAAGTCACTGCATGCAAGCCCGAGTCATGACTCTAGTCACTGCATGCAAGTCAAATCTCAAGTCTTAAGCAATAGGCTGTAGTAACAGTCTATTAGTCCAAAGCAAGTCCTTAAGGTGCAATTTTTGGGGATGACTATAATTTTATTGGCGATTTTAAATCAGCAGTTGATAATCTAGTACACTAATAATGAATTGAAATATTAAATTTATTATAGCAAACATGCAATTTATGTTTAATTGAAATATGATCATGTTGAGGCTCGGGTCATCCTATTCTATCTGCCATTAGCCACGTTGTCTGACTTTTTTAAATAGGTTAGGCTCTTTGTTTTCGCTAGTTATTAGCTACTGTAACTTACTAGCTGGCAAAGATTAGAAACAAACCCAATTCTTAACAACAAGCTTACAACAAGAAGGCTGTAAAATATCTTTGTAGCCAAATGCTATTTTCGAATGGAACTGATGCACTGTCGCCAACATTACCTAGGGGACTTTTAACTTTCTTGAGCTATCAGACAAGAACAAGGCAGGAAGGCAGATTTATTTCTTTAGTTTTAGCTTTTTAAGTCTTTTGAACATAGAACAAGTAAAGTCCCAAGTTAAATCATGAATAAATTAAGTGCATCTTGAGTCTAAGTCTGCGACTTGAGTCACCAACTCTGTACCCTACCCACTCGGTACTAACATTTCTGCAGAGAAAGAGTAAATGTCCGCATTTACCACACCACCGGAATGCGTGGACCGCATTTACCACACCACCGGAATGCGTGGACCGCATTTACCACACCACCGGAATGCGTGGACCGCATTTACCACACCACCGGAATGCGTGGACCGCATTTACCACACCACCGGAATGCGTGGACCGCATTTACCACACCACCGGAATGCGTGGACCGCAT
>JACXGJ010007414.1:0-30557 GCA_016801105.1 Esox niger | reverse complement strand
TGTCAAAGGCTGCACTGAGATCCAGAAGAACTAGAACAGTTATTTTATCTGAGTCAGTATTCAGCCGTATATCATTTAAGACTTTAATCAGGGCTGTTTCAGTACTGTGGTGGGGTCGGAAGCCTGACTGAAATTTGTCTAAGAGACCTCCTGAGGTCACAAAATCGGTGAGCTGATTGAATACAACCTTCTCAATGATACAAGAATTAGCGGAAAGACTTAAATAAATAGCCAGTGTTTACATATTTATATTGAAAAGGTACTATTATTAGTTACAACCACAATGAATTAGATGCTCTTCTAAACATATTTATTTAAATGGGTATTTCACCCATGGGGAACCCTTATGTGGTTTGAATTTTTGTATGATACACTTCGAGGACATATTTCAATTATAATTGAAGCTTATTAGCTATGACTTGTCTAGAAGGATCATGCTACATGACACACCCTAGTACATTAAAATGTGTATTAAAGGATGAGTGAGTTTGAATGAACGTAGTCATGTTTTTTTTACATAGGCTCCATGTTATTCAAAATTGTGCTAGAAAATTGTGACCAATGCTACAAAAGCATGACCAATCACCAACGGCTCCAAACAACGCTGGCAGCTTGCGGAATATTCCGCTGCTAGCCAGCAATGCCAGCCCCTCTGCTGCACAGCTGCCTCCCGTTGGGATCTCGACAAAGAGGATATTTAAGAGCTCCCAAGTAGTATTTTTTGGCTTTGAAGCCAAAAAATATGTAGTTGATGGGAATTGCACCAGGCATGGCTGAACATTGGACATGGAGGAAGACCACCAGGTGGCGGATGATGCAGGAGACACCAAATGCTCTAAACCCTTGTCTGATGTTTGTTCCCTATGTCCTACCCAGTTACAATAGCTTTGACTTTTGACTTTTTAACCATACTATAGGATATTAATATTTCACGTCATGTTAGCTTGGTAACATTAGCTATTGATAGTCAGTGTTAGCAGTATGTGGTCCAAGATCATACTATTCTTAATTCTATGGCTTATTATCCATATAAGTTTAAGCTAGTCAACATGTTTTCAGCATTTTAAGTTTCATGGTCAACAATCTATTCTTACATTCTAGGGAGCGTGTGATATGTTTGGAAGATTATATCGCAAAGATCACAGAATCCAGTTAAAATACACATGGCATTGTGAGAATGGCACTGTATCATCATAATATTATACAGTGAGGACATTGGCCATTACCAACCCTAATTTTTTGATGGTAGAACTGTAACTATTAGTCACCTTGGAATCCTGGGAGGCCTGGTTCACCCTTGGATCCTGGTCCTCCAGGAAAGCCTGGAAGACCTGGTGATCCAGGCAGTCCTCTTGCTCCGCTTTCTCCGGGAAAACCTTGTT
Organism: Esox niger; assembly: GCA_016801105.1. Taxonomy (NCBI): domain Eukaryota; kingdom Metazoa; phylum Chordata; class Actinopteri; order Esociformes; family Esocidae; genus Esox; species Esox niger. Next base: position 29,175 of record JACXGJ010007414.1, on the reverse strand, counting down.
GACCGGAATCACCCTGATAGTGATAGAAAGAAGAAAAATCACAAGAATGAAATCGAAAAGCAGAGACAGAGAGGAACAGCGTTGAAGATCAAGATCAATTTTTTCTTATTATTCCATAGACTACAATGGGACTCTGCTAGCTTTACATTTTCAAATTGGAACACACAAAAAATAAAATCCTCGCACCTGTACTTTTCTATGTATTACAATTCTAATGTATAATGGCCAGACTGTTTAGCATGATCTTCTCACCTAATCTAAACCTTAAAATATAAATGTTTATATTCAATCAAAATCTTATTCAGGCAGTTGTGAAAGGTTCTACAGTGTTATCTACCTTGGGCCCTGGAGGTCCTGGGATACCAAAGCCAGGGGTACCAGGGTCTCCTTTTTGTCCAGGTGGCCCCGGTACTCCTGGATTGCCCAGTGTGCCCGACCGACCTGGAAGACCTGGTGTTCCTTTAGCTCCAGAGGGTCCTGTGACATCATCAGTAATAGGATTAGGGTAATTGGCCAAACACAGCACAGTATCGCAGGATTTTGAGACATAGTCCATATTAGAAAATTGGGACATGCACACGTGAAATGCATTTTATTTGTAAGGACACGATTTTCTTCCTATGGTGAACCTAGGAACCACTTTTTGTGTACATGACACAATGTTTCAGAGGGAGAGTGGTAAGAAATAATTTAGTACATTTTTCTGCCACCTCACACGTAGCCTATGATGAGACCATCATTACGCAGACTTTAATGAATTCCCGTCCATTTTCAGATCAATTGTGTTCCAAACAAATATCTTGCAGTATTTGTGCAAACTGGCTACAGTAAATACGGAATCAATAGTATTGTATTAAAATGCATTATAAAGATGTTCATGTAATACGCACGAAAAACTGAAGCTGTTGCTGAAAGAAATTATGAAGTTGTGTAATATATAATATATGTAATATGTATTATATAATAAGAAAATCGTGTCCTGCACACAAAATAAAAGGCCTTTTATGGTCTCTAGAAAACCATGTCCTGTACATGAAAAAAATGCCTTTTACGTGTGCATGTCAAGATTTTCAAATACGGAATTCGTGTAGATGTCACGAAATGCTGTGATACTCTGTTGCAGCACAGATGAATCAACCAGTCAGTGGACTGTCCTATATTTGTATGCTCCCCTTTCAACAGCAAACTGCTACAGAACCCTTTCTATAATTGAAGCATATCTAAGCATATCAATACATGATGCTCAAGGTTAATTTTAATACAAAGAATGTGTTCAGGAACAGTGGATAGGAAACCAAATTACAGGGTTCATAGGTCTCTAAATAAGACCAATTACATGAATTGAAAATTAAGAGGACGATAAAACACAGAATTGGTAGTGGAGATATAGGGGGTTTAGGGAGTGTGACACCTACCTGGAAAACCCATTTCTCCCATGTTGCCTTTAGGTCCTGGGGGTCCTGGGACACCAGGAGTTCCGGGGAAACCGGGCTCACCTTTGGGACCTGAAAAAAGTTCAAAGAGGTAAATAACTATAAAAACACATTTAAGTTATTCAATCCATATACACTGCTTAAAAATTAAATCACACATCAGGTATCGATGAAAGAAATATAGTAACGTTTCTGTACATTGTGCAATTCGTTGAGATTTTGTTTTTGTAACAACAATCAATGGAAACAAAAATCACAAACCGATTGAGGGCTGGATTCAAACTCACACTGAAAATCAAAGTAAACGATTGAAATCACAGGCTCCTGATGAGACAGATTAGATGGAAGACAGTGTCCAGGAGGAACTCCTCCCAGAATGGGATCAGGGCATCAGTGAGCTCCTGGACGGTCTGTAGCGCTACTTGGCGGAGTCGGATGCACTGATACATAGCATCCCTGAGGTTCTCAATTGGATTCAGGTCTAGGGAACGTGGTTGCCAGGCAATGTAATCAATGCCTTCATCATCCAGGAACTGCCTACACTCTGACCACATGAGGCCGGGCATGGTCCTACACAAGGAGCAACCCAGGGCCCATGGCACCAGCGTAAGGCCTGACAATGGGTCTGAGGATTTCATCTTGGTACCTAACAGTAGTCATGGTACCATTGGCTAGCACATGAAGGTCGGTGCGACCCTCCAAGGATATGCCCATCTCCTTATATTGCCCTTAGCCACCACCTGCAAAACCATTCACTTATTGGGGGATGTCTTACTTTTGCCTCTCCATTGCATCTGTTTTCATTTGGACTAAAACAGGTGATACAGATTCACAAATGCTTATGATTCCTAACTGGACAGACTGATATCGATGAAGTTGAATTGACTTGGTGTTATACTATAAAAATGTTGAGTTCCCATAATTTTTGGTAGCAGTATAATATTACAATTAACATAGAAACTACTTTATGTAATATTACATTCAAAGCAGTAAATAATCTAGATAATATTACACAGGGACCTACAATAGGCATCAATGTCAAAATCAGGGTTTAGAGCAAGGGTATTCAAATCTTACCCTACGTGAGCCAGAGCCTGCTGGTTTTCTGTTCTACCTCATCATTAATTGCACTGATCTGGTGTTCCCAGATTAAAGTCCCTTGATTAGGGTGTTGCAATGAAAAAATGGAGTGGAACTAGCTTTACTGGCCAGATTTGAATTTCGCTGATTTACTTTAGGATAAATGTCTTAGTACACTGTACCTTGTGGTCCAGGTAACCCGGGTCTTCCATCCTCCCCTGGTTGGCCTGGGTCTCCAGGCAGACCCGGAATACCCTTCTGACCCGGCAGACCACCCAAACCTACACAGAAACCCAAGGCAACAGTTAGATCAGTTAGCAGACCCTACTTCAGAACGACTTAAATACTTTTATCCATTCTAGCTTCAATCAAACCCACAGTCCTGTTGTTATAAGTACCATGCTATACCAAATGACTTACAAAAGACCAAACTGCATTCTTAGTACTCTTTATTGCTGTAAAGAGAACTATTACATATGTCAAATTCTTGTGGCCAAGTGTAAACTGTTCAATGACTGAAAATTTTATTTACAAGCCCATCAATTGTTTCATGTCCTCTGGGACCTTGGGACTGACAGGCAGGCAGAAACAGGCAGAAACAGGCAGACAGGCCTACCTGGTGCTCCGGGCTCTCCTTTATTTCCTTTCAGTTGCTCTGCGGGGTAGCTTGGTCCTGGGGGTCCAGGAACACCGGGATCTCCTCTGTCTCCCTTTGAACCTGGACCGCCAGGCCCACCAGGTCGTCCTGGGAAACCGTCTTCACCTGGAGGATGGTGACACATTCAGAGAGCCTTTAGTCCAAGAAGCAATCGGTACCCATATGTGTACATTCCTACTAGGTGTTTGTTTATGTGTTTGTGTGTAGGTATAACTTATTGAGCCGGTGTTTTGGGATTGTTATATGTACTGAAAGACCTATCATTTGTACAAGCTTGATAATATCGCCAACCACATAGTATGAGAACCTTTAGGTCCAGGGAAGCCGGGCGCTCCGGGAGCTCCAGGAGTTCCCAGGGGTCCAGGAGCTCCCATTACACCCATGTCTCCTTTAGCCCCTGTTGATAGACAAAGAGATAGGGAGAATGAAGAAAGAAGTTAATGTCCCCAAAAGCATCCTATTCCATTTATAATGCACTACTTTCGACCACAGCTTATACACTAACTAGTTTATAAGATTGACAATTATCTAGGACTACTGTATGTCTGTGATAACACAGGCAGCCCAAATTATATCTGATTTGTCAAAGGAATAAAATCCGAACTGAAGAGGGATAAAAAAAAAAAACACAGATCAGACAGGGCTGATGTTTAGGTCCATCACTGGCAACTTACCAGGAAGGCCAGGAAGTCCGTCACGACCGGGGTTGCCGGGGTTACCCTGAGGTCCAGATCCACCAGGGCCGCCAGGGAAACCGGGATTTCCTCTTTCACCTGGCGAACCTGGAATGCCCTGGCCAGGAGGACCGGGATCTCCCTTCAACCCAGGGGAGCCTGCGTATCCTGGAATTCCAGGAATAAAAAAAAAATTGGTCAGATTATCACTGAACAGATATTCACTTCCTGTTGCTACCTCTCACCAATGACAAATGCAAACAACTATGTTTCAAAGTACAGCTCAATTGGGAAATTAAAGCTTTTTTAACTTCATTATTGTACAAGTGGAATGTTGAGTGAATATTCTTAAGGTCCGATATGTTATTCCAGAATAGGTAAATAACCCTACAGTCCAGACAGGCTGTGGTACAATACCTTTCTCGCCTTGAGGTGAAAGTGTAGCGGACGGCAGGTAAGGAGGATGTATTTCAAAATGGAGCAGATGTAGAGCATCAAATAATAAGAAAAAGAGGTGGTGAAGCGGGGTATAGGGGTTATAACGCTCCAAATTAACATGACATGTACGAAAAAAAGGCTTGTGAACTGTAAATGGCCCGGATGACACTGGGCTTGGTTAGTTTTTGTGAGCAGGCAGGAGAGAAGAATGTGAAGTGAATGGTGGCATTTTCTTTTTGGCTTCAGCCAGAAAGGTAGACGGCGAGAATAAGTGCAGAAACTTTGGCATGGTGATCTGCCAACAACTTTCTGAAGTGGTCTTTGCGAGACAGTGAAAGGACATAATGATTGACGAGAGGACGGAAAAAAGTCAACCCTCAAGATCGGAGGACGGTTGTGGTCGTGTCAACAACTGACAACCCATGTCACCCTGATCACCCATAGAACACTGTACATGCGGTCTCCATGGTTGCATCATTCAGTGCTCAACACAAAAACCCTTACAGTGCTTATTTAATGTACTAACCCTTGACAAGCACAACATTCACAAACTCTTTCCAAAAGCCTTGCAGTGTGACCACCATAGCATGAAGCACATCTTTATGAGTAAGTAGGGTGACCATGCACATATAACTCAGTGACTTAGTTATTCTTGATATAGACATTCAGTCATCTCATCAGACATGGTTCACAGAAATTAAACATACAGTACTTTGATGTATTCATCTGAATCTGATTCATTCTCTAATTGATTGGTCGGCAAAAAAAATCAACCATGTTCTGTTTGTTGATGAAATTATTACCTGGAGAACCCATAGGCCCTGGAGGTCCAGGCGGGCCTGGGTTGCCTGGAGGGCCAGATGAAGGTGGTCCGGGAGGGCCGCGGGCCCCGGGTGGACCTGAGAGTCCAGGGTCACCTGAGGCAGGCACACAGGTTCAGAACACACACATCCGTCACCAGCATTATCAACCAACTTGCTAGCTAGCCAACAGATATCGATGAATCTGAACTAAGGGGAACGTTACTTAAGAGGTAGTTAACATAGCAATATGAACTAACTTACTAGCTAGCAACACTAACTAGACAATGAAAGACCTTTTATTTGAACTAAGGGGAACATTTTATAATAGGGAATTAACATAATATCAACTAGTTACAGTTACTCAAAATTATTCAACCCTGACTATCAGGTTGACTGTCAAAATTTACACAGTCAGCTGTTTGCAATGAACAAATTTAACATAAGCAATTGAAACAGCTCAACACAATGAATGCTTCAGTGGTTTCCCCAAATTCAACAAAAAAATCAACAATGGCAGTCTTAAAATGATTCTACCCCCTCCATAAAACCCATCACAACAGCACAAATACACCGATCATCCATAACATTATGACCACCTGCCTAATATTGGGTAGGTCTCCCTTTTGCCGCTAAAACAGCCCTGACCCGTAGAGGCATGGACTCCGGTAGACCTCTGAAGGTGTGCTGTGGTATCTGGCACCATCTGGCGTTAGCAGCAGATCCTTTAAATCCTGTAACTAGCGAGGTGGGGCCTCCATTGATCGGACCTGTTTCTCCCACAGAATCTCGATTGGATTGAGATCTGGGGAATTTGGAGGCCAAGTCAACACCTTGAACTCATGGTTGTGTTCCTCAAACCCTTGCTGAACCATTTTTGCTATGTGGCAGGGCACATTATACTGCTGAAAGAGGCCAATGCCATCAGGGAATACAGTTGCCATGAAAGGATGCACATGGTCTGCAACAATGCTTAGGTAGGTGGTACGTGTCAAAGTAACATCCACATGCGGGTAACATCCACAAATTGCGATGCACTGTGTGTTCTGACACCAGAATGTTCACCTGCTTCCTAATATATCCCACCCACTGACAGGTGCCATGATAGCGAGATTATCAGTCTTATTCACTTCACCTGTCAGTGGTCATAATGTTAGGACTGATAGGTGCATGCAAAACAGGTGTTGTCTCAAGAACACCTGATGCAACTAATCAAGGGCTTCATTAGTTGCACCAGGTGTACTTGAGCTGGAACACATGAAATATGTAATACCTGAACTGGCTAGGGGTTTGTTGAGCGTCATGTTTGACCAAGCTATAAACAGTTGCAACCAGATTTTGGAGAAGGCAGGTTGTGAAAACCCCTTGAGGGACTGCAAAAGACCTGCAGCAAGACTTGGTGGCAACAGGCACTGAGGTTTCAGAGAGCACAGTAAGGTACGTAAGGTTTCCATGGCAGAACTCCAAGACATACATCACTACTGACCCAAGAACAAGAGAAATCTGCTCCAATATCCTCAACATCATGTAAATAAGCCACAGAAATGTTGGGATTCTGTTCTGAAGAGAGATTAAACTGGAGCTTTTCGGCATGATGGATCAATGGTATGTCTGGAGGTTCAAAGAATGAACACTAAAAAAGAACACTGCCCACAGTTAAGCATGGTGGTGGCTTGGGGATGCTTTGCACCCTCTGGCAGTGGAAACATGCAACGTGTAGAAGGCAAGATGTCATACTGTCTGTGATGAAGCTGAATCTTGGGCATAGTTGGACATTCAAACAGGACAATGATACCAACTATGCCTCAAATTCCAACAAGGCTTGGTTGAAGAAGAAGTCCTGGAAGATTCAGGAGTGGCCAACACAGTTACCTGAACCTCATAGAAAATCGCTGATGGGATTTGAAGAAGGCAGTTGCAGCACACAGGCTCAAGAATTCTACTGAACTTGAGGCTATTGCTCATGAGGAATAGGCTCAAATGCCTCAGGAAAATATCTAGAAACTGGCTATGCCTCTCGTTTGCAGCAGGTCATGACAGCAAAAGGGTGCTCTATTAAGTGCTAAAGATGCTTTCCATTAAGGGGTTGGATAATTTAGAGACTGAGAAAGTCATTATAAGTTGTATTTTTAGTTGGATTTGGGGAAACCACTTGAAGCATTTGTTGTGTTAAACTATTTCAATTGCTTTGGTTTGATTTGTTTATTGCAAACAGCTGACAGTCTGTACATTTTGGCAATTCATCTGATTCGCAATTGGGGTTGAATAATTTTCATTACAACTGTATACAAATAAATTAGTTACTAACCAACAGAATACCCTATCTCGACTAAGGAGAACTGTTATTGAAATATTAGTTTACAAGAAAATTCCAACTAGTTAACTACTAAAACAAAGCCTACATGCACTCTGTGTCTGGTTTAATGCTGTTCTATAAAATGACAATAACATTCCCAACCCCTTTGAAAACAGAAGTGTACTGATGTACAATCCCACAACTTTGATTTTCTTAACTACAGAACTGCACTGACTACATCATCACCAACCATACCTTTGGGTCCTGGGGTGCCATCGAAGCCGGATCGACCAGGAGGGCCGGGGTTGCCAGGAAAACCAGAGTCTCCTTTGGGTCCAGGTATTCCTTTGGGTCCAGGTATTCCGGGAGGGCCCTGAGGACCTGGCAACCCAAACCCTGGTTCACCCTATCACACACACAAAGAAAAATAGAAATGAATACACAAACAGAGAAATATAGACACCTCTGTCAGTTTCCTAGGCCTACATTAGTTTGATCAGATGTCATCCATTTCCTATTACGGTTGCTTTACATGTAACATAAATAAGATATGTTAGTCTGTTTGCAACACAGGTTTAAAGTGCAGCTGTACTGGTGTGACTGTGGTACGTACTTTGGGTCCAGGTACACCAGGCTGACCTGGGAGTCCGTCCACTCCTGGTCGTCCTGGACCTCCGGGTATGCCTGGTACACCAGGTGTACCAGGGAATCCTACAGGTGCGGCAAGCAAGAAGATAGGTACATTTGGTTGACAGTAGTTTACTGACCTATGAGGACCACTGTATGCTTCCTGTCCATTTAACTCAATTCCCTATCGAACATCACTGTTTTTCCCCCTCGACCACACAAAAAAATGCTTTCTATTTTAATCAAATGTTTCTAAAATAATCGATAATGTAGACATAACCTAAGACATGTTACACGTACAGTTAGGTCCAGAAATATTTTGACACTCACACAATTTTCATAATTTTGGTTCACTACACCACCACAATGAATTAGGCATGAAACAACGGAGTGTAGACTTTCAGTATTAATGCAAGGGGTTGCACAAAAATATTGTATGAAACATTTTGGAATTGCAACCATTTTCATACATTGTGCCCTTATTTTAGGGGCTAATATGTAATTGGATAAATTAACACAATAATAATTAAAATATTCATTTTTATACTTGGTTGAAAATCCTTTGCAGGCAATGACTGCTTGAAGTCTGGAATGCATGGACATCACCAAATGTTGGGTTTCCTCGTTTGTGATGCTTGGCCAGGCCTTTACTGCAGCTATCTTCAATTGTTGTTCGTTAATGTGTCTTTCTTCCTTAAGTTTTGTCTTCAGGAAAATGCATGCTCAATTGGGTTGAGATCAGGTGATTGACACAGCCATTGCAGATTATTCCACTTCTTTGCCTTAAAGAATTCCTGGGTTGCTTTTGAAATATTTTTTGGGTCTTTGTCCATCTATAAAGTTAAGCGCTGTCCGGTCAAATTTGCTGAATTTGGCAAAATCTGAGCAGACAATATATCCCTATACACATCAGAATTCAACTGGCTGTTTCTGTCTTCTCTCACATCATTAATAAACACTAGTGACCCAGTGCCACTGGAAGCCATGCATGCCCATTCCATAATACTGCCTCCACCGTGTTTTACAGAGGATGTGATATGCTTCGGCTAATGAGCCTTTCCAAACCTTCTCCATATTTTTTCAGTTAATCTTAGTTTCATTTCTCCAAAGAATGCTGTTCCAGAACTGGGCTGGCAACATCTGATCTGGCCTTTCTATTCTTCAGGCTTACGAATGGTTTGAATGGTTTGCACCTTGTAGTGAACCCTATTTGCACATTTTATGGCTAACATGGACAATGATATGCCTACCTCCTGGAGAGTGATCTTCACTTGGCAGTATGTTGGGAAGGGGTTTTTCTTTACCATGGAAAGGATCCTACAACCATCCACCACTATTGTCTTCATTAGACGTCCAGACCTTTTTGTGTTGCAGAGCTCACCAGTGCATTCTTCTTTTCTCAGAATGTACCAAACTGTTGATTTGGCCACTTGTAATGTTTCTGCCATCTCTCTGATGAATTTTTTTGCAACCTAAGGATGGCCTGTTTCAATTGCATTGAGAGCTCATTTACTGCATGTGGGTTCACAGCAACAGCTTCCAATCGTGAATATCACACCTGGAATCAACTCCAGACCTTTTACCTGCTTAATTGATGAAGAAATATCCAAGTAATAGCCCACACCTGTCCATGAAACAGATTTGGGGTTATCCAATTACTTTTGGTCCATTGAAAGAAAGGGGGCTACAGTTTAAAGAGCTGTAATTCCTAAACCCTTCCTCAAATTAAAGCTGAGAGACTGCTGTTCAAGCCCATATTCATTATTTAACTGTAACTTGAATATATTTAGGTAATCAGCCCTAATGAACAAAACTTGTGACAGTGTCCAATAATTTCAGGTCCTAACTGTATGTTTATGAAATGTAATAGAAAAATGGTCAAGGGTATTATAACAACAAATATCTTTGATTTGTCTAACTTCATAAATCAGTTGAAGTATTCATTGGACTGTCTTTTCCTGCAACTTGTCTCCCACAGGGAGAACAAGATCAAGCAAAAGCAGTCAGTAATTATCTCTGACAAATAACAGAGACCTAAAATTTTGTTTAGTTAACATTAGGATATCTGTAATCTGAAACACAGACGTAAAATAAAAAAAAGTGTCTGCTGCATGATTTACTTTCTATCCTTAGAGTTGTTTGCTTCTGGAATAATGTTGAACAAAGCAAAAATAAAATAAGAACCAAAACCCAATCCATCCAATGTCACATTTGGTTGTGTTCCGTCTTGACAACAATGCTCAAAACACATAAAGCAACTGCTTGCGCAGATACTTTTTACAAAGCTATTTCCAATCTCAACAGTGTCCATTCCATACCTTTGTCCAATACAGTTAACTTGTGCTCTCCAGTATTAGCACTGTATTTGCCCAATGATGATTTGTACAAAAAACACAATAAAAAGAACAGTTGCTGTTTACGAAAATGCTTACTAGTGTTGATACAATAACTGGTCAACAGTTAAAGTAGCATGTGAGTAGGAAATTGGCTTTGTTGCCAAAATGTGAAACCATCCTTTGAAGGTTAGTCCGAGGGGGGAAATAGTTGGTACCAATCAAAGTTTAATCTGCTTTCTGGAAATTGGCCATGGGAATTTTTTGTATACTCACACAGCTCAGGTTGAATGTATACCTTTTCCAGGTATTAGGTATTTACCTTTAGGTCCGGGGGGTCCTGGCAGTCCTATGCCTGGGAGTCCGCGGTCCCCCTTGGTACCTGGTAATCCGTTGAGACCAGGCTGTCCTGTTGCACCAGGATTTCCTGTAACAATAGAAGTGAATGCTCAGTCTTTGCATGTTTAAACATTGCCTATCCTGTACTGCTGGTTATAATTAAACTGTGTATACCCCGTTAATATTATAGAGGCCATGTTTACACAGGCAGCAACATTTTATTTTTTTGAGAAATAACCTATAAGATCAGCTATTTTTTTGAGAAACAAAAAGATCAGAATTGGGCTTCCTTTGTAAACACAGCTATAATTCCAACAAATCTTACAAAAACACTATTGTGGTTTCCAAACAGTGAATCAAATTGGGCACTTGTAACGCATACATAAATAAGACTATAGAAATGTTTTATACAAACAGTAGCATATTGTCAAAATATAATAAAATTACATTTTAAAATTGATATCAATATAATAAAAAAATGGCCTATAAGCACACACAGCTTATAGCTCCCTATTGATTTTATAAATACAGTCATCTAGAATTTTATTTCAATCATGTGTAAACCTTTTGATAAGGAAGTTTGGAAAAGTTCCTTGAGCGGTCTGAGACAGCAGTTGAATAAAGAATGTTTTCATGTGCAACATTAGTAACACTGGAATTAGGCCTTAAAAAGCAATCTGAAAACCAACATACTTGCTTTATAGTGAAGTCTGTGGCATCACTGACTCAAACATTTATTCTAGTGTCAGAATTGACTATATGAACACTGTTGTTGCTTGCTCCTTGGGGTTTCAGGTTGGGTGTTTTGTAAAAGCATCTTGTGACAATTGCTGAAGTAAAAAGGACTTTTTAATAAATTTTATTGATTGATAGAAAATAAATTTTATACATACAATGTTATAAAGTCTGCTCCAAAACTGAGTCACAGATGGTGTTCGGGAACGTGTCCACAGATGGTAATCAAGTAAGAATGCACACACAGGAAATCTCAACTGTCTACTCCTCACGTCCCCTTCTCACTCCATGTCTCCTTTTCAATACCCATTGGAGGGGAATATGAAAGGAGATGCTCCTCAATGAGATGCATGGAATATACAGTACATATGAGATCTTCCCTTTAAAAATACAGTATACCACCCCCCCAGTTGTCAGTCAATGAACTGATCAACTCAGCTATTTTATCAGTTCAATGACTGACACCTGGTCTTCTAGATCAGCCAGGTCAACATCATGCAGCCAGTGTGGCTCACCAGGTGAAAAGTCTGTGGCTACCATATGTATGAAATGTTAGGCAAAATAATATTTACCTGTATTTCCAGGTGGACCGGGGTCTCCATCTTGTCCTCGTAGTCCTGGCTGACCCTTTTCTGCGATAGTCTGCCCCTGCTCGCCTTTAGGTCCTGTTAAGAAAAAGGGTGAACCATGAAGATATGACTGGCAGATTCCTTCAGCATGCTTTTGTCTATGTAATGGCTGTATATTTAAACAATAATGCTTGAAGGGGGAGTGGTACATGGCCAATACACCATGGCATCATAGATATGACAAATTGCTGGATAGAACACTTGGTTCGTGGTATATCAAAAATATTCCAGAAACCCCCAACATTGCTATTATAAACCAGTTGACAACACAATTATAACAGTAAAAGTTTTGTGACATAAACCCATGGAAGTTGTCTTATAAACCTGCACAACAATCTGTTCTGGGACCTCCCAATTTATAACCTAAGGGCTGAGAAACTGTAATATATGCACCAGTTTGCTCAAACCACAATTCCAAACATCACCTTGTTTTAGCCAATAGCTAAAAATGAATGTAAGTAATCTGGTAGTGGGAGCATGTCTCATAAACTCTCATAAACACTGGAAATTTTTTATATATTTGGTTTAATGTTACTTAAACATGATTTGAACATTAAAAATACAACATAATATGCTCAACCAAATGGTCTTTTAGCTTGAGTTCAACACTATTTAATGTATTGTGTGTATTAAAGCCTCATTTTCATTTGACATTTTTGTCATTTAACAGAGGTTCTTATATAAATAAACTTAAAGTAGAGATTGCACAGAATTAAAAACATTGTGGTGCTCGCTCCCTGTGGGAATCAAACCAATAAATTAATCAAACCAATAAATGAGCTACACAGGACTATCTAAATGATAATCAGCCAATCACATAGCAGCAACTCAATGCATGCATTTAGGCAAGTAGACATGGTCAAGACAATCTGCTGAAGTTCACTCCAGAATGGGGAAAGTGATTTAAGTGACTTTGACTGTGGCATAGTTGTTGGTGCAGGCAGGTTTGAGTGTTTCAGAGAGTGCGGACCTATTGGGACTTTCCCACACAACCATGCCATTTTGAATAGCCAGACTGGTTCGAGCCGATTGAAAGGCAACAGTAACTTAAATAACCTGTCATTACAACCAAGGAATGCAGAAGAGCATCTCTGAACCCCCAACATGTTGAACCTTGAAGCAGATGGGCTACAGCAGCAGAAGACCACAACCAGGTACCAATCCTGTCACCTAAGAACAGGAAACTGAGGCTACAATTTGCACGAGCCCCCAAAACTGGACAATAGAAAATTGGAGAAACTTGATGAGTCTCAATTTCTGCAGCCACATTCAGAAGTTAGGGGCAGAATTTGGCGTAAACAACATAAAAGCATGGATTCGTTCTGCCTTTTAACAACGGTTCAGGCAGGTGGTGGTGGTGTAATGATCTGGGGGATGTCCTGATCCTTCTCACTTGTCCAAACCTTTCTGTTACATGGTGAACTTTAAATGAAAATCCTACCTGGTGGTCCAGGTGCTCCACTTCTGCCTGAGACACCCTGGACACCCTTCTCTCCAGGGGGACCCTGTGGGCCAAAGCCTGGGGCACCGGGGACACCCCTATCACCAGGGAGACCCTGCAGACCAGGCTCACCTGGAGGCCCGCGCTCCCCCTTTACTGACAGAGAACCCTGTGGAGATGAGAGAAAAGGGGTTATCATAAATGTTAGGTGGAAGAGAAGAATGAAGACTTGAGTACATGGAGGAAGAGAGGAATTCGGGAGGAATATATTGGGTTATGGATAAAGAAAGGAATGCTTGGGTGTACGGCTGGGTCATATATTTATACAATTTGTCATGATTAAGAAAATAATATTGACTTCCCTTTGGGTCACAATTTAGTCAATTCTGGACATTTTTGACAGCAGAGGCTTCATTCTAGCGAACCACACATGAATGCAATTTTGATTCATAATTCTTATTGTATAGCATGCACAGTAACCTGAGACGGAGCAAGCAAGTCTCCAGATTGATGGATGTTTGGGTTGGTATTTACCTCATTTATACATTTCCTTGTGGCTCCTATTTTGGAAGGGCATCCACTTCTAGGCTGAGTTGCTGTCATGTTAAAGGCTCTTCATTCATAACTTACTGTATTAGCCTCAAAGTGTAATGATGGAGCTCAAATCTTTTACAGATGGTTGTATAATGTAGCCTTCCCATGACTGATTGTCTCTCACTACACTCTTCCTGGTGTCTTCTGAGATCTAATTTCTGGTGTGCCTTGCATTCACCTTTATGGGAAATCCCAAACTGACCAGGTTTCTTGTTTCCATTTGTTAGAGTCTCGCCCTAAATCTTTCCTGAAGATCCCTCCTTTGATTGATTCGTTTGGTACCCAGTTATTAACCCACATGACTCTACTTCCCTCCCTAATTTAACCAATGCAACTTGGGGTTCACTTATTTTAACGCCTGCACTAATTACTTACCAAGATATGGAATTGATAACTATAAACTGCTTGTCAGATGAAAAGGATTGGTTCTGATTTCTGGGGCCAAATATTCCGGTAGTTGGTATTATACAATTGTATGACACTGATTGAACAAATAAATATGAGCCTTTTTTAACTATTTTTAATAAATGATAAAAAACGACCATTCCCATTGTGATATTTGATGCAATCAATATCAAATGATATGAGAAAAAAATATTGTGCTTATTGTTTTTGCAATTTCACATCGGTTGCATTTGGTGGATGGATGAAAACAGCAACGTTAGATGGGTGCGTGAATAGAGGAATGTTAGATGGATGGATGGACAGATGGGTGAATAGAGGAATGTTAGATGGATGGATGGACGGATGGGTGAATAGAGGAATGTTAGGTGGAGGGATGGACGGATGGGTGAATAGAGGAATGTTAGGCGGATGGACAGATGGGTGAATAAAGGAATGTAAGGTGGATGGATGGACGGATGGGTGAATAGAGGAATTTTAGGTGGATGGATGGATGGATGGATGGATGAGTAAATGGAGGAATGGTTGATGGATGGATGTGTGAATAGGGGAATGTTGGATGGATGGGTGAATACAGGTATGTTGGATAGATGGATGGGTGAATAGTGGAATGTTGGATGGATGGGTGAATACAGGTATGTTGGATAGATGGATGGGTGAATAGTGGAATGTTGGATGGATGGGAGAATACAGGTATGTTGGATAGATGGATGGGTGAATAGTGGAATGTTGGATGGATGGGTGAATACAGGTATGTTGGATAGATGGATGGGTGAATAGTGGAATGTTGGATGGAAGGGTGAATACAGGTATGTTGGATAGATGGATGGGTGAATAGTGGAATGTTGGATGGATGGGTGAATACAGGTATGTTGGATAGATGGATGGGTGAATAGTGGAATGTTGGATAGATGGGTGGATGGGTAAATAGAGGAAAGTTGAATGGATGGATGGATGAATAATGGAATGTCGGAAGGATTGGATGGGTGAGAGGAATGTTGGATGGATGAATAGTGGAGTTGATGGAGTGTGTGCGTGTGTGCATGTGTAACAGCTGGGAATGGCCTGTGTCATGCCGGCTGTTGCACTTCTATGTTCAGAGTCTTTATGTTCCAGGTGGTCTGTTTCTACGTTCTGTTTAAATCCCCTGTGTACATGGATTTCCCTAAACTTAGTTTAGTCTTGCCATCTGTGTTTTGTTTGGATGGGACGTGTGGACAGTGGAATGTATGTATGTATGGATGGATGGATGGAGAGAAACGATTGGATGGAGTGACCGTTCGATAGATGGATGGAGCAATAGATGGGCATGTCATCACTTACAGATGTTCCTTTGGGACCAGGAGGTCCAGGAACTCCATCGCGACCGGGTCTTCCATCCAGGCCAGGCAGGCCTGGGGGTCCGGGGAACCCAGTGTCTCCTTTGTCCCCCTTCACCTCGCCGAGAGGGATAGCATCGCCTGGGTCTCCTTTCTCTCCAGGAGGCCCGGGTACACCGGGAGTGCCGGGCAAACCCTGTAGCAAGAGACAGGGAGGGAAGGAGAAGAGAGTTTCAGTAACCTATAAAGTCAGCTCTACACTTATCTTTGCTTTATGCAAACTCATTTAGAGCCTCTTTATCAGACCCACACTAAGCCAAAACCTGGATCTGAACAAACTTTCTACTGGGTTCATTGAATTGTCAAGAAATACAGTAACGTTTTGAGGGTTGAAGAAACAAGATGTAGTGGTTTTAAAATAGGAAGTGAAGAACAGGAAGTACTCACAGAAGGTCCTGCAGGGCCAGGATCACCCGGGTATCCTCTCTCACCTTTAGCCCCTGGGAATCCTGGGCCACCTGAGGAAATGGGAGAGTGGGAGAAAGAGGCCCGTATAAAGTACTGAAAAGGGATTCTCGGATCTTGATATTATTATGTCTGGATCAGAATGATCCCCATATTATTTTGGGGAAAAAAGAGTAAACAAATCAGGCAGATATGTCTTAGCCTGGATAGCATAAATCTCATTCTGATTAGCAACACCTCCACCTTACCTGGGAACCCAGGAGGTCCGGGGGGGCCAGGGGGTCCAGGGAGGGCAAGGCCATTGGAGAAACAGTTCACGCACGTCTCTCCCTTTTGACCTGAGAAAAGCAAGACATATAAGTAGGTATCAAAATAAAAGACAGACGTAGAAATTAGTTGGGATTTAAGTCAACTATTGATTTGTTTGGGTATAGGATAGAGGGTAGCAATTATTTGGAAGTAAACAACAACACACGCTTATAAACTGGACCGTATGGTTATTATATGGACAATGGACAATATGAAAATTCAATATTATGAATATAAGAATCATATTGCCTATGAATGTTTGTATTTACAGTGTTGTTTGTGCTTCACTGATTGTTTATACACTGCTCAAAGAAATAAAGAGAACAGGTAATCATCACAGTATAACACCAAGTCAATTACGCTTCAGAGATATCAATCTGTTCAGGTAGGAAGAAAAGATTATTGTAAATCAATGTCTTGGGTGCAAATGAAAGTGACAACAGGCGCACTGGAGAAGCAACAGCAAGACAACCCCCAAAAAGGGAATGGTTTTGCAGATGGTGACCACAGACAATTGCTCTCTCCTTATCCTTCCTGACTGATTCTTCACAAATGTTGCATTTTGTTAGTGTCCTGGTAGCATGAGGGGGTACCTGCAGCCCATTCAGGTTGCATAGGTAGTCCAGCTCCTCCAGGATGGCACATTCATAAATTCCTTCACTAGGTTTGATGTGTTTCCCAGTACAGCATGGTGGAGATATCAGGAGACGGGCCGTTACACAAGGAGAAGGGCATCAACCAAGCAGCAGGACCGGTACCTGCTCCTTTGTGTGGGGAGGAACAAGAAGAGCACTGCCAGTGCCCTACAAAATGACCTCCAGCGGGTTACTGGTGTGCATGTTTCTGACCAAACTGCCAGAAACAGACTCCATGAGGGGGGCATGAGGGCCAAACCTCCTCTACTGGGACCTGTGCTCACAGCCCAGAACTATGCAGCTCGATTGGCATTCACCAGAGGACACCAGAATTGGCAGGTCCACAATAGGTGACCTGTTCCCTTCACAGATGAGCACATACTGAGCACATGTGACAGACGTGAAAGAGTCTGGAGATGCTGTGGTGAACGTTATGCTGCCGGCAACATCATCCAGCATGACCGGTTTGCAGTGGGTCATTGATGGTCTGGGGAAGCATATTCTTGAGGGTCGCGCAGACCTCCACATGCTAACCAACGGTACCTGTTAGGTTCCAGGAAGAAATCTTCAGACCCATCATCAGGCCTGGCCAGAGTGTGTAGGCAGTTCCTGGATGACAAATGCATTAATGCCATTGACTGGACCTGGCGTTACCCAGACCTGAATCCAGTTGAGAACCTCTGGGATGTTATGTATCAGTTCATCCAATGCTGCACCACAGAGTGCCTAGGAGCTCACCGATGCCCTAATCCAGATCTAGGAGGAAATCCCTCAGGACTCCTTTCGCTGCCCCTATATGTGATTTATGTATTCCCTTAATTTTTGTTGAGCAATGTATATTGGTAGGAATTTAGTAAGTGCAGCTCATTTTCCACCTAGTTTTATACTCTGTGCACATAGTCTTGTCTTTATCTAGAATTAAGTCTGCTTATGTTAGCCTCTCTTGATAGCAAGGCCATTGTCACTGAGTCAGTACTAAGGAAATCATTTATTGGGGTTGGTTTTATTTTGTATTTGTTGTATAAAAACCAAATATTTTTTGTGCGGTTCTGTGAAGGGAGCAAATTCTCACATTGAGTAGCCTTTATATCCCAGAACAAGAATATACTGACGAGTTTCGGAAGAAAGTTATTTGTGTCTGGCCATTTTGAAACTGCAATCAAATCCACCTTTACTGATGCCCTAGATAGTGGACTCATCTAAAAAAGGCCAGTTTTATTGCTTCTTTAATAACCACAAGTTTTCAGCTGTGATAACATAGTTGCAAAAGGGTTTCTAATAATCATATAGCCTTTAAAAATGATGAAGTTAGCTAAGCAAACACAATGTGCCATTTGAACACAATACTGATGGTGGCTGATAATGCTCCTCTGTACACCTATGTTGATATTCCAATAACAATCAGCCAATTCCAGCTACAATAGTCACTTACAACATTAACAATTTCAACAATGTGTTTCTGATCAATTTTATGTTATTTCAATGGTCAAATAACATGCTTTTCTTTGGAAAAGAAGGACATTTCACAGATACCCCAAACTTTTGTTAGTGTGGTATTTTATTTAACAAATAATCCACAGAGCACATAAAATACAGTACCTCGCAAAAGTATTCAAACCCCTGACCAACTCTCATATTACAAAATTTTGTTTTATCAGATATTTAAAAACACCAAAACCAACACACCATAATTGTAAGGAGACTGGTTGTATGTTGGGAAATATTCGTAATAAAAAAATTGAAATATGTTGCATATGTTGAAAGGGGTGTGTAATATATGTGCTGTAATGATTACACACTGAGGCAATACTTTTTCTGTCGTCTCCATATCTCCACACAATTGATGCCCCAGAGCCCTTATATTATCATGGAACAACCCTTACTAATGCTGCCATTATAAACGTATTACCCTTACTAATGCTACCATTATTAACATATTACCCTTACTAATGCTGCCATTAATACCGTATTACCCTAACTAATGCTGCCATTAATACTGTATTACCCTTACTAATGCTGCCATTATTAACATATTACCCTTACTAATGCTGCCATTATTACCGTATTACCCTTCTAATGCTGCCATTATTACCGTATTACCCTTAATAATGCTGCCATTATTACCGTATTACCTTTACTAATGCTGCCATTATTACCGTATTACCCTTACTAATTCTGCCATTATTACCGTATTACCCTTATTAATGCTGCCATTATTACCGTATTACCCTTACTAATGCTGCTATTATTACCGTATAATGTATAAGTGCCAACTTCTACAAGGTGGACAGTATAGAACTCACTCCATGTCTTTGGTGTATGCTGAGGGCACGGAAGGGTACCCTACAAGAGTTCTTCTGTAGAGATTTGTCTAATCAAGGAGGCAGGACACTCCGCGAGCCGATCATTCACAACCCATTGGTGAGGGTTAAGACATTTCCATTTGCCAGTTTGAAGAGGAAACTTAGTCATCAAAATTGGTTATCAGAGTCGGCCGGCTGTAGGTCGCGTGCAGATTTGGTTAAGGACGGTGATTACAACAATTCTCCTCTCGTTGAGGAGTTCTCTCACACTCATCCATGCTCCTTCTGAGCATCACTACACCTTTTGACCCAACATGACCAGTGAAGGTGTGGAATCAAAAAACAGTCATTACTGCATGAGAGGGGAGCCATCTGAGGACTCAATCGGTCAAAAAAAACTATGTTACCGTCGTCAAGGTTTTTAATAGACAGGTGCTGTAAAGGCTCCGAGGTGGTAGGGGAGTTTGGGGCCTGACTTCCCTGAATGGATGCTGGTGCACTATGTATAAACCTTCCATAGAGAAGATCAGAGCTGATATTCACAGGCTACAAACCTCGAAACAGGGTAGAATGTTTTGTGGTCAATAAAAAACGGTTCAGCATTTGTTATTGTTTTTTAGCTGTGTCAGGTTAGGGGAGTTGTTTGGACTGTTAGCTGGATGGTACGCAAGCCGTGGGAGTCTGTTCTCGATAAACTCAGAGTAGGAGGTGGGCTTGCTCGTTAGATGATTTGTTAGGCTGTATTAAGTTTGCCATTTGGAAGTGCAGGAAGAATAGATTGGTGGTAGCAGGGTCTACAGATTTTAAGGTAATGATGACGGGACGGGTAAAGGCGAGGCTACAGGTGGGATATGGATATTTTAAGATGATAAATAATCTCAGAACTAAACACTGGGGAGTTGAGGGGGTTGTTTGGGGTGTTGACAGAAATAGGCCGTTGAAGCGGAGAGCATAGTCATTCAAATTCTTTCTCACCTTTCTGTCCGGTTTCTCCCTGGTACCCTCTTTCCCCTTGTTGTCCTGGTGGACCGGGAACTCCTGGACATTCTCCTTCTGAAGAGGTACCTGGGGGACCGGGAGGTCCTGGAGTCCCAGGGAGCCCAGGGGCGCCACTTCGTCCTGGGGGCCCGGGGAGAGAGACACCTGGCTGGCCCTCATCTCCCTTCTGGCCCCTCTCTCCTGGATAGCCAGGGGGACCAGGCAGACCAGCGCCTCCAAAACCCGGGGGTCCCGGTGGACCTTGAGGGCCCGGGAGACCTGTCGAGGACAAGGCAAAAAATGTGTACGGCTGCGTATAGGACACTTGATCGTATACGTGCAAATGGAGAGCCAAAATGGGAGTGGAGGTAACAAAGGATCAATTGGGATTCAGCATGAGTGCTGATCTAGATCCAGATTAAATCTCACTCAATAGGATCTGCAAACCAAAAACTGTTGCCGGTTACAGTCTGAGACTTTATGAACACATGCCAAATTGCAAACTTCACAACAGACCTTTGTGTCAAATACAAATCTATGGATTGGACCGTATCTCTGATTGTGTATGTTAAGAACATACCCGGTCCTCCTCGTTCTCCTTTCCTTCCCGGGGCTCCGCTAAAACCTGGATCTCCTTTGGGTCCCACACGCGGTTGGCCTGGAGGCTGGTCATATACCTGGAATAGTAAAAGGGCAGTTAGGTTAGCGTCGTCATGTAGAGGTCGCAGATTTATAACCACCGGGACAGATGACACAAACACACACTTAATCATGCACTGTCACCCTCTCAACCTGCACACACACATTTACCAACATGCATATACACAGATTGCCTGAACTCTGCTTTTCTATTTTCATTGTGAACACACTGGTATTGTTTTTACTTCCACTCCACTGAATTCATTTATATAGTTTACTTGATTTTTTTGTATTTACGCACGATAACACTTGGACTGTCGCAGTGTCTGTGTGTAGACTCCCATTTGTGAACTATTTCTGTATGTTAGATTAATTCTTTTTACTACCAAAACATTTAACTGCGAAGTCTGTTTCTTCTCACAAAGAAACAGACTACATCCAAATGAAGAGGGTACTGGACTCATAGGCGCCATAATGACAAATATGCAATTTCTGTCATTGGGCTTTTCTCAAAATAGTGATTGGGATACAAATCCTTGATCAATGTCAGCCATCAGCGAGAAAAAATGTCAATTTGCCTATTACAAATTGACTTCTCTTTGACCACACAATCTCTTTGGATTTCAGGTTGTGCCGGAGTGAGGATGGGGGAGGATACATTTGAATCAGTATGAAGTTATAAGCATATGCCATTAAAACACCTAGTCTCAGGAATGATTATTTAGACATGTGAACAGCTTAATCTGAGTTATAAAATGAAATAAATATGTCTTTATTTGGTCGTTCTCAAGGGCTAGTATGGCCTTACTGTAATTGGTCAAAAGACAAGGGCATTTTTGTTAAGATAAGCAGACAAGGTGTTTGACTAACACTCAGCCTACTGACGAACTCAGCTCAGTATCAGAACATTACTGTATTAATGACCAATGCCAGGTTTACACTGCCATTTAGTGGTCACAGTCTGAAACTACAGGACCAATTGGAAGACTGAAAATGTATTTTAGAACTTTTGCTAAACATTACTTCCCATTTTGGCCTGAATGTGTAACATGTTGCCAGAAATTTAATGGTTCTGGTGACATTGAGCACCTATTGTCACATACATTATATATATATTACACAGCTTTCAGGGACACTTGAAGTTCATCAGTACCATTTCGATTATGGCCTTGCTACAGTTTTGGCTGTCTAACAACAATATACAACAAATTTAAAAGGGTGTAAAGATATGACGTAGATGTATAAAAAATTCTAGGCAACTATTGTGCAGTCCAGGGGTTCAAACCTCTTAAAGACCCCCGAAAGACTCAGGTATAATTGCAGCCACAGGTTTTGGTATTTATTCAAGGGGTTAAGAACTTAGATAATCAAGATATACAAGTTTTATTTTTACATATTTTACATACATAACTCAGAGATTTTTGTGAAGATTGCTGACTGGAAAATGACAATGAAATCCATTTTAATACCTCTACCTAATGCAACAACATTTTCGAAAAAGTCTAGGGATTAAATACTTTCAGGAGGCAACGTAAATAGTGACTTTTCTCACCACGCCTGGAGGACCGGGGAACCCACGCTCTCCCTTGTCACCCTGGAAGAAAAAACAGAGAGTTAGAAAATAGATTTGAAAAACCCTAAAGGAAACTTAAATATGCTGTTTGGGCCCAAAATATCTGACTATGTTGACGAATAGAAAACTGAGGAAAAACACTGTGTATGGAGTGAGTGAGCGCTGTCTGGCCATAGAGACCGGTTGTCACAGGCAGACCTGGCTGCCCAGAGATGACAGGCTGTGCTCACTCTGCTCTCACAGGATGTTCAATGGGAAAACAAAAATGTGGGCTACATAAGCTCGCAGACAGAATTGTGACAATATTATTGTTTTTGGAAATATTATTTGTAATATGAACCATATCGAAATGTTTATAACATTTCAAAAGAGGTCATCTCTATGGAACATCCTTTTCAGGTTATTCATGACTACCTACTTTTATAACATTTCAAGAGTTTATCTGTATGGTACATCCTTTTCAGTGCCCATCAAACAATTTTTGCTCATGAAATCCTAGGAAAAAATCTTATAACATTAACCTTTATAACATTAACCTTTATAACATTAAATCTAAATGCGAAAATCTTTTTTTCTACTGCAAAAGTAAAATTAAGTTTCCATTCCAGCTAGGAATTACATAGAGGAATTGCAATAATCTCTGAGCCTTGTGTTTTATCCTGCCATATCCATAGAAACAGCCAGTGAACAACCAACCAAAACCACAACACAACTCTGTTGTCTAATCATTTGTTTTCCTTGTTTTATAATGGTTTGAGCTGTTGTAACACTTAGTGATCAAATATATTTACAGTATTATCAATCCATGTCGTTACTAATGTGAAAATGGTTTCTGTACCAGGAGAAGTAGAAAATGAAGAGTTCAAGTTTAGATATCTATTTTATGTGTATAAACTCACCCTGTCACCGTTCCGTCCTGGAACACCGGGGCTACCTGGATCTCCTTTAATACCCTGTCAGAGAAAGAGACAGAGGCAGAAAGGAAGCGATAGAGGGGGAGGGATTTCAACAGAGGGAGATCAGGGGAGAAGGCATGCAGTTGTAGGTGTTTACAGGCCACTCAGATATAGCTGTAAAGGCTACAAACAGACAGATGGATGCAGGGACGGACATCGCGCTGTCTTGTAGCCGATGTAGAGCGGAACGGAAGACAGTGAATCAACAGAACATGTATACTATTTGTCTAGTTCTGGCTGCGAGACTTACAGGAAACCCAGCAGGACCCGGATCGCCATCTTTCCCGGGCTTGCCCCGTTTTCCTGGTTCTCCGGGCTCGCCTTTCTCTCCCTTGTTCCCGCCAGCTGGACCCTGTCGATCCAAAGTCCGAGAGTTAACGAACCCACTTGATCGATTTTTTGTTATATATACATGATATCATTCATCAACCCAGGCCCCATGGGGTTATCAATACCCAAGAGGACATTATGGAAAATGTGTCGCAATACCCCGATATATAGCAACAATGAATGAATGAAGGACTGAGAGAAATGTAGAGAAATTATAACTAATACTTCATAACCATTAGGCTCCATTGTAACAGTGCAAGTGAAAAATCCCCACTTCCACACCTGACAGATACCTATAAATACTGCAAATACTGTACTCACCTCTTTACTCCATTTATACCCTTTTATAATTTTTTGCATTAGCTTCTTTATTAGTAGTGTCCACATTAATGAATTTACTGTATTTATTCTGTTAATTCTGTTGCCGTTGGATTCTCATAGGGGAACAGGAATGTTAGCCCTTTGTTGAACAAACGTCATGTAAAATAAGTCTAAAAACTTGATACTCACAGGGGGTCCTGGTAAACCACGATCACCAACGGGACCAGGTAAACCTTGATCGCCCTGACAACGAACAAAGATAAATGAACAAGTAATAAGCGTCATGTTAACAAGATGTTGATGTTGTAATTGACTAATGTAGTTGGAAATGGCTGATTTTCAATGGAATTTCTACATAGGCATACCGAGGTCCATTTTCAGCCTGTGTTCTAGTGGCACGTTGTGTTTTTTGTGACTATGTTTTGTGACTATGTTACCTGTAAACTGTTGTGTTGACTAATGATGCAATTAAACTGGCTTTTTTAGACTAGTTCAAGATCTTCAGCATCAGGATTTGTGGGTTCAATTACATGCTAGAAACAAATAACTTCTGAAACCTGTCAGTCTTTTTTGGTTCTGAGAGATTTCGGCTATTCCATGCGAGAAGGGAGTATAACGTATAACGAGATGTAGTACTCCCTTCACAGAACAGCGCAAACTGGCTCTAACCAAAAAAGGAGTAGGAGGCTTCGGTACACAACTGAGCAAAAGGGACAAATATATAAGTGTGTTTAGTTTGAGAAACAGATGCATCACAGGTGGTCAACTGGCAGTTTCATTAAATAGACCAGTCCTCTTGTGGCTGTGCCGGGTCAACTTATTAAGAGTCCAAATTGTAATAGTTGATGCATGTGGGCTGAGCCCAGAGAAACCATTAAAATGTTGTTGCACTAAATAAAGTGGGACAGGTAGGTATGTGTGCTTCAACAGGTGATATTAGATAGGAACTATTTTCTTTTAAGGAGTGGGCATTTAGCTATAAGGGACATAGTTAAATGCTGGTACATATCAGCCTAGCATCTTTAGCCTAGCCATTGTGCAGAGGTCAAAGTAATGAGTGTTGAATGAAGCAGGGTTTACAAAGTGGATGGCAGACTGGTAAACCTATGTGGGGCTTTTTAGTTGCAAGCCTTAAGATTACGATACTGTGTAGAGGATTGTCCGGACAGTAATTTTTATAAGTCTGTATTGAGCTGCATCTTTGAAGCAGAACAAGTTTCTGGAGTGGGTTATTAAAGACGGTAAGCAGTCAAACTCCAACTCTGTCCCATATAGGGCAGGGATGTTTGCAGGGGATTTTGTTTTAGGTTGACTTTGACTTAAGATAATCTATTTAGTTTTTTTAGTATTGCGCAGTAGAGGGAGGTCAGAAAATACATTTTAGATGTTCTTAAATGAATATTATAGGATAGACAGTAGTTTTCTGTGAGGGGCCAGTTGTATACAGGAATGTGTCATCAATATAAAGGTGGGTGAAAAATACAGAAAGATAATAAAATAATTTAAACTTATGGGAAAACCATATTTAATACCTGTGGCTAGCAGGCCCTTAGATGATATCATAAAAAGTTACAAATCTATATCTCATGGTATTGAAATTAACAAAAATATATTCAAAATACATAACCAAGATGTACATTCAGTTGACTACCTGATTTATCTTCTCATCCAGCTTATTACTAGAATAATGCGTGTAAAATTCTTATTGGAGATTAAATACTTGGGGTATTAAGTTGGGGTTGGGGTATTAAGTTGCTATTCCCAATTTATAAAGACTTTAAATGCCACCATCTAGTGGTCAGTCGGAGAGTTGCGGCAACAGTGAATTAATTTGTAATTTCTTCCACCTGGTAAAAGATTATATTAGCTATGGTCTTTTTCAAATTCTTCAATTAGCACAGGGAAAATCTACACTGAATCCTTTTGAATGGTGGCACAGAAGATACTAATTGAAGATCAATTCAGCAACATTGCAATGTAAGGTTTTTGAGGTAATAAAACATTGAAGCCATTAATTTTTCAAGATGAATACTTTACCTTCTCTCCTCTCTGAATCTCTGACTCGGGGGGTCTCTTCTGTTCCCCCACCTGTCCTGGAGGCCCAGGGGGTCCCTGCACACCAGAATCACCCTATACACACACAGACACACATACCATTGTCAGTTGTTGGAGATCCAATAAATTCAACTTTAAAGACAGGTATTCTATAGAGTTAAAGGGGTTAATAGAACTTGCACAGTGGACATGTAATGAGGGAATATACCGTGAGGGTAAAAATCTGTGTGGTACTTCCATGGACGTCAAATCTGATATTGTCATGTCATGTCATCAATCAACTGCATTAAGCTAGAAACAACATATTCAGAATACCATTATCTTTATGGTTGCTATGCTACCAGCTTATAGGAATAGAGTTTAGTCGGTAGCAGTAACTTCTTCTCAACCAGAAAAGGATTTCTAAATGTTAAGCAGAAAAAAATAGACAAATACATCCAAATCAAGACTTGGGTAACATGTGTGGGCCCTGCTGCAACATTTAAATCACAACGGATTTTAGAAATGGCCACTTTTTTTTTTCTTCTCCTCAGCCTTTGGTCTTTTGACCTCTAGTGCATCTCTAGCTTACGTTCAATCCTTACCTTGTCTCCTTTGGGTCCTTGGAAGTTCAACCCCATATTTCCCTGTGGAAAAACACGGAAAATGCTTAAACATGCCAGTAATGGGCATGAGTGGTGTGTACGTATCTTAACGAGTATGTGGATGAGTGTGTGCACAGCTGAACTGAATGTAGTCCATAGTAGATCTAGTTGACAGAACAGTTGTGTGTGTGTGTGCGCACATGCTTACATTGGAGAGTAGAACAACTCACCTTAGGTCCGGGTGGACCAGGAGGTCCAGGACGTCCCTGGGAAAAAACATTCACATATATTTTAATGACATACACACTATTGTTAACAACATGTACAGAAGTATTTTTTACTAATGTTTATTCCTAACACTGGGTCCATATTCACAATTGAAGAACCTATGCCCAACTCTGTGAATATCTTGGGCCCTAACAAAGACCAGTCATACCAAGTGTCTAGGACCTGCTTGTAGACAGTCAGTCAGATCATAATGGACTGAACACAGGGACGCTGCAAGCCCCATACATTTGGGGTGTTACTGCACCGTACCTCATAACCTCTGGGTCCGACGGGGCCGACGGGACCTGACAGTCCTGGGGGGCCTGGGTTGCCCTGAAAACAAGAAAAAATGACAAAATGATGTAGGCATTATCCAGTAACAGAATGATGTGTGTTTAGGGCTTGTTGCAAATGATTGATTAGCCAGCACATCTGCCTGAAGAATATTATATAATTGGTTAAATTTAACATAGGGTTTTGTGAGTGCTTTATTCTTTCTTATGCTTCGTCCATGAATATGACCATGAAAAAATATGAACTGCTTATGCGATGAACTGAATTAGAGCTTTTGAAGGTTTCAGTGGACAACCGTTACTTTTAATGAAAAATGCAGCAGGTTCTATGACTCACAGGAGCTCCAGGTGGGCCAGGTAGACCGACAGCTCCTTTTGATCCAAACTGGGAAGTGGAAATGATTTCACCTGGGTCACCCTGTGAACCAACAACAGTAGGGTTAGAAGGAAACATAAAATTAAACTACTTGTTCATTATACCAGATTTTGATCTGTTCTATACCATAGTGTGCTAAATATCCCAGATTTTGATCTGTTCTATACCATAGTGTGACAAATATCCCAGATTTTGATCTGTTCTATACCATAGTGTGATAAATATTCCAGATTTGGATGTGTTCTATACCATAGTGTGATAAATATTCCAGATTTGGATCTGTTCTATACCATAGTGTGACAAATATACCGGATTTGGATCTGTTCTATACCACAGTGTGATAAATATACCAGATGTGAATTTACAATGTGATAACAGCAGATGGAGGAGTTACCTTTTGGCCTGGAGCGCCAGGTGGACCCTGTTAAGGAACAGAGAGAGCAGGGTTGCATTTGTTTCCTTTTTAATGGTTTCGCAAATATAGACATTTCATGTGTGGGTGGAGGGGTAAATTTATCTCCTTATTGAGTTAAATTAGTTTTAAAAAACATTAAAAGTAATTGAACTAAATAAGAGCCTAGGTAGAGCTGTGTGTGTGTGTGTGTGTGTGTGTGTGTGTGTGTGTGTGTGTGTGTGTGTGTGTGTGTGTGTGTGTGTGACTCACCGGTCGGCCCTCCAGTCCGGGGTACCCTGGTGCTCCAGGGAATCCTCTCTCACCCTGAGGACAGACACAAGCAATTGTTTCATTAAACTCAAGCCTGGATTCTACCTAAAGACTAGACACAGCTTACCTGCAGTAACAGACCTGTTGTTTGTATATACTTGCATGTGGCCCAAAATGGCATGTACTTTCATAATCTTAAATGGCGCAGCCAGAAGACAACAGGCCACCTTTCAGTCTGGCACCACTCTAGATATTTTCCTAGGTTTTGAACCTACTATGGAGTT
Organism: Esox niger; assembly: GCA_016801105.1. Lineage (NCBI taxonomy): Eukaryota > Metazoa > Chordata > Actinopteri > Esociformes > Esocidae > Esox > Esox niger. Next base: position 345 of record JACXGJ010007414.1, on the reverse strand, counting down.
CTGGCTTGTTGTTGCTTGCTCTTTGGGTTTCAGGGCTGGGTATCTGAATAAACTATAACAACTGCTGATGTACACTGAACAAAATTATAAATGCAACACTTTTGTTTTTGCTCCCATTTAGCTAAACTCAAAGATCTAACACTTTCTCTATGTACACAAAAGTGTTAGTGAGCACTTCTCCTTTGCCGAGATAATACATCCACCTCACAGGTGTGGCATATTAAGATGCTGATCAGACAGCATGAGTATTGCACATGTGTGCCTTTGGCTGGCAACAATAAAAGGCCACTCAATTTTTTTTTCCAAATGTTTCACTGTATTGGGGGGGGGGGGGGTCGGGGGGGG
>JACXGJ010007413.1:0-30563 GCA_016801105.1 Esox niger | reverse complement strand
ACACACAAAGACAATGGGAGCAGAGGGAACATATATACTGAGGGGAATGACTAAATGATGATCAGGTGCGCTAAACGGGACAACAGGTGCAATGAGTTGATGAGATGGGGCGATGGTGTCAGAAGGTCGGTGACGTCGAACGCCGAAGCCCGCCTCCGGCAGGGGGAGGATGGGCAGTAGATGGCGTGGTCGTCACAGCATGCAAAAAATTTACTAACTCGCAATTACGTAGCTTATGGACAGATGTTTTAGTAGTAAAGAACAAGTTGATTTAAACATTTCAAAACCTGTATAAAATGTAAAAAGGAGATAAAATGTTTTCAGTCAATAAAAAGTATGCCCGAATGTTCCTACTGATAATGGTGCATTGGACACAAACATATTGCTATTCTATAATAAGGATAATCAAGAACCATGGGCCTTCATTGCCCAGACCCATGTTTTTCATGGCCCTCTATTCCATTAATGCCATACCAACAGCAGACATCAACAGGAAATACCAGTGAGAGGAGCAGATGGTAGAAAGCAGCAGAATGTAGGTTACACATTTTATGGCCATACCACTGTTTAAAAACTGGCCATTCATTGTTCCACATGAAACTCATTACACTCACAACCACTCAAAGAAATTGCCTATCAACTCATACAGAGGTCTTCCACTGCTCTATCATTCACTACACATCCCTCATAATTGAAAGTTGGTTGTGGTGAAAACAAAGACGAAATTGCCGCTTCAACCAACCCATTGGTTTCTGGGACAAATCAGAAGGTCTGAATGTTTTCGGAGGGATTTTTGGGGGGAAATAGTAAGAAGAAACAAGGGTTTCTGGGTGTGGCATTTAGCCAAAGCAATGAATCTGGGTAACCAGGCAAGCAAACAATCAATACAGCCCTATCATGCAGTCCAAGCCACAGTGCTTTACAAAGTCCCCCTCCTCTCACCCCTGTGGGCTCCCCTGCCATTGTGTACAGCTCACACTCACTCACACACAACACAACAATAAGAGCCTGAGCAGAGGATGTTCGTATATCTGGTACAGCCGCAGCCATGCTAACAGGACCTTTGTCCCCAAACTTACCATTTGGGGAACACTGAACAACTACATTCCACAGATTCTCTCATTGGTCAGGGAGCCTTGAGTACTATTTCAGATTGGTCCGCTCTCAATTCCTCCAACCCCTGGCCTTTGCACCCCCCGTGATGCCTTCCTTAATGCGTGCCCATTGAAATTCACTAAATGGCAGCAGTAGTTTGTTCTCTCTCTGGCAGTGCAGTGACTTCACCCCAGTCCAGCCCAGCCTGGCAGACGGAGCACATGGAGCTCATAAATCTGTAGGATTAGTCAGATTTAATTGCCATCCTGAGTTGCCACTGGTTTTATCGGTGTCCAGGCATGGGAAAGGCATGTCCCCTATTTTACCAAAATTTATGGAATCACTTTATTTTACACAGTGCCACAATGCTGGCAGATAGCATTATATTAACAGCCACATAAATAGCTGCAGCAACCAAAGAATCTTTAAGATTCAGAACAAATAACATCTAGACACGTACGTGTTGCTTCAACTCCTGAGTCTTCTTTGGCCAAGCTCTTAGCACGAGACTTTCTCATCACAAATGTGAATAGGATAGTGTATCTACATATTATTTACACTTTAGCACTGTAGCGTCGATAATTCTCATTAATGTGAATAGGCCCTTAGTTGAAAGGAGAGAGAGAGAGAGGGACAAAAAACCACTTCCTGTTGACTGGGGACTAGGGTATGAGACCCACTTAATTCAGAGTGACTAAACTTGTAAAACCATTACATTCAAATCAACAACACAAGAGTGAGCTCGGGCTGGGGCATGTTGCTGTGTGTTTGTCTGGCGGCCTTTGCTCCGGCAAGTGGGTCTGGAAGGTGAAACACAAAGCCCTCTGCGCTTGCTGACTGCGGTGCGCTGCTAAGGGAGCGGGCCGCCTGAGCAAACGGGGACATTCTTTCTGCCTGAGGTCACTAGCTGGTCCCATTCACCCCCCCCCCCCCCCACAAACACACACACACTCCCCTCATTCCTAGTGAGGGGAGAGTTCCCCTCCTCCCTCTCCAGTCTTTGTCACAGGAGAGGAGGGTGCTGGGTCAGTTGCAGTGGGTTAGGGCTCGGGACTCCTCTCATCCCAAACATGCTGCCCATGAGCATGGTGGGAAGTGGCCGTTTTCATGGAGTTCTTTACCAATGGGCTTTTATTTGATTTTACAATCAATAAACCTCGAATCAGTTTTTAAAGCTCAAACATACGTTTCCTATGACTTCTGTGTTTTTATAGACACTGGCGTACACAGACACCCAGATGAAAAGACCTGCATCTTGAATCCCTCCGCTGGATATTCAAGCTTTTAGAAATCATTAAGGAAGACCACAATAAACTACAGAGCCGAGGTCATATTTAATAATTCTCTGAGGAAGAAGAAAACCTTTAGTGAGTCATACTGCAACAATCAACGTCTGGGGATCACTGTGCGTTTGACTCCAGCCATGGATGCTGTGTAGAGGTACAACAGCACGGCTAATGGCACTCCTGCTGCCATCCAGCCCCAGTATGAGGGCATGCTATGTCATCTCCACAACCCCTTTGAAATAAAAACCCCACAAGACAATGGCCTGACGTTACAGTGAGTTACTGATTGCATCCTTCACTGATCTTAAATTACTTCTGCAGCAACAATTTGATGCAGACTGGAGTGGAGTTTGGTCTCAGATAAGGAGCTCCAATTCTTATGGGTCGCTCTTCTATTTAAACGATATGTCATTGTGCCCTATGAGGTGCAGAGTCTGCAGAAGGACACAGGTTAGGTAATCAAATCCGATTTTATTAGTCTTGAACAGTTTACAGCAGCAGCAATGTGACAATTTTGAGACTCTCTGTCTCAAGAACCAGCTGCTAGATTGAGAGCGGTTAAAGTAAAGCCAGCCACTGTAGTGCAATGTAAGGCCATTAGCTACCTGATCATGATAAAACCCCTACAATGACTTTAAATGACCTGGCTTTAAGATCACATTGGGAATTAAAAGAAATTGTCAATATATAATCTCCCTCTCCAAATATTCAGTGTTCACAGATTTCTCCTGTAGGGGCATGCTGCATTCTCAGATTCCACCCCACCCACACTCCCCTCCAAACCACTCTCCTCCCATCACCACACATCTCAAAACAAGTGGGTCTTTATCACCTGCAGGCAGGCAGTCTGGTGGGAATCTGAGGGGGAGCTAAAGAGAGATAGAGGCAGAGTGGGGGAGGCAGAGTGGGGGAGGCAGAGAGGGGGGGGGGCCTGGGCATTGGTGTGGGGTGGGGCACAGGGGCAGCGAGATGTCAGAGAAGGAAGTCAACTTTAAACACATACATGTGGTTTTTGTGGGATTAGTCTGAAGAAGGCCATTTTAGGCCGACATATTACATTGAATACAAAAACTGAATTAGAATGTGCTGAGATAAGAGAGCAAAGACACATGTAAGCAAATAAAGACACATGCAAGCAGACCTGCATACACACATCTGAGACATGTGCATGCCTGCATAGATAAACAGCAGCAGCCGGCACACTCCCAAGCAACAACCCAACCACTAAAAGGTGGAGAGCAAAAGTACAAATAGAGCTAGGTGACAACATGCCCTTAAACATAAGTGGGAAGGAACAGGGACATATTGTGAAATCATGGAACGAGAATGTTAACAGACCTGCAGACAACAGCCAGGCAGAGACGTTTTTGGTTCCCAGTTTCCACTCAATCTCGAATGCGCATAAACAGCAAACAGCCACAACAATAAGTGAAGAGAAGAAAGGTAATCTGCAGTTGCAGGAAAAAAGACATTTTTTCCTGCAACAAAGGTTAAATTGGGACTCATTAGAAAGCAAAGAATCTGAGGCAGGTAGGTGATTGGCCAATCATTGTCCTGCCAACTGTAAGAACAGAGCATCACCGTCATCAACCAACTATCAAGTCAAATTGAAACACTAACAGGCTTAACAGCATTCCAGTTGACAATAAATTCTACACTACATACTGTGGGTTTGGTGGGCACTATCCATTTGACAATAATCACAGCCAGGCAGGTAAGAAAAGAATTTCCCGTAATATCTGGCCATAACCTGTGACCATAACCTGAGGATAATAATAGTGGGATGGCAATACGTAAGAGGACACATAGAACTTACAGTGTGGAGATAAATAATGTTACAGCTATCGATTAATCTGTGACATTATAGTATGAGTGCACAGAATAGCAGTTAAACTTTCACACTGAGTTTATAAAAAAAACTTATGCCACAGATATTGAAAAATCAGTTATACAAAAGTCAACACTGTTCTTGCCACCCAAAATATTGTGCAATATCTACAATCCTGGTACACTAGAGTACAATGTACTGTGACAAAGGGCAAAACTAAATTTTCCCATTGGAATGTGCTGTGCCGGTCTCTAGCTACCCAGAACAGCTCCATTAGCCTGAAATTGTGCAATGTGTCGATCCACTTTACACATTTGGAAATCCATGTCTAGCAAGGGAATGATTCATCCAACAGGATGTTGGTCTAGCTGGTCCCATTAATGTCCAGAAAAGAAACACCCTCTACCCGCATCATAACTGGATAGGTCTAAAGTATGGACGGACACGGTTAGTTTAATATTTGAATCACCAAAAATGTTGTATTAGAGTTATTATGTGTGTATTCAATTTTGCCCTGATGTTATTTTACATTGATGTATTTTGTTGTTGAAATAAATTAGTAAAAATAAACAAGCTTAGCTAACTAGCTTCTCTAGACTTACCCATTCAATAAATGAAATGTTGTTTTGATAAACTCTGGCTTCAGTTCTGTAGCGAAGTTTTGCGAGTGTACAACACTGCTCCCTCTTTTCGCACACAACCAGCCATTCAGCCAATGACAGATGAGAACAACACCCACTATTTGAAAAATAACAAATACTATTCGGGTAATAAGGTCATGTCCAATGCACATCCCTTGTGTAAAGAACAATGTCATCATTCCACAAAGCCTATTGGAGGCTATGATGGAACTCTAACTGTATGTCAACACCCTTCAATCCCTCTCAGTTTGTTACATGGTATGTCTAGACACTGGAGACTAGGTGTTGTTTCTACACAGGCCATGAGTATTATGCCTGTAATTTGAATACAACAATGGTAAATTGTTATACTGAATATAAGTGCTGCCAACCCACATTATTGGAGTATTTGCAGAGGGGCCGGACTAACATGGCTAGACTGCTAATCTACTGGTGCCAAAATATTACTGTATCGTGTTAGCATAAATAAAGTCCCTAATCATCAAGGCAAATGTACTTATGGGTTTCTACTTTAATTTGTGTCTGGTGTTAGCTAGTTCCTGGCTGTTAATTTCTTCAGCCAGCATGAAACAAAAGTAAGGGAAGGTGGCCAAAACTCTGTATCAGTAATCATGTTATCAAGAGACATGCCATACCAAATATTTTCAGAAATACCTTGACCTCTGCCTTTTCAGACTCCCAGGTAGTATGATACAGTACTTTTGTTTTTGACACTGAAAATACTCTTTAATATGTGAATCAGATTGTAAGAGCTTTACTGGATGTCAAATTCTTGTTTCTCTGTGCCTAGGAGAATTTTTATTGCATTTCCATGATCCATTTAAACACCTTGTCTTCTCAAAACCCACCTCATCCAAGAAGGAAGTGAGGAATAAAACAAATTCAACTGACTCTCCAGTTGTTTCTGCCATTCCTCACCTCCTTCTCAAAGCACACTGGGAAGGAATGGCCTCCAATGAACCTCTAAAGAGACAAGGTGGTGCCAATCATGGACAGAGGAAACAAGTTAACTTGACAAAACGGTGTTATATTTCTGTCTGAACTATGAAATAATGTTTTCTTGTTTTTGAAATGTTTGTATGTAAATTTAAGAGATGTTCACTACAGCACAGCAATACTTGGCTACTAGGTAGACAAATAGACACACCACTGATCGAAATAAAAAAATCCATAACGCCAAAGTGCAAAATGCAATTTACAAATTAATCACAAATACAAAACAGAAACTACTTGATTGCATAAGTATTAGTATGAGTCAATATAGGGGTGGAAAGGTGACAAAGCGGTCAGGGCATCTGACTAGTATGCGAGGAGTTTCTGGTTCTAATTCCCCTACCACCAAAGCTATAACGCTGTGGCTCTGTCCCTTAGCAAATCAGCTAACCCAAACTGCTCCTCCTTCTCCTGTCACATTCCCCTCAGGTCATAGCTGTAGATAATAATTTGTTCTTAAACAGGACAGATTAGGAGCCACCACCCACGCACTAGGCATATTTGCATAACAAATACATAGTATTACATATTTTCAAAACGGTTTGTTATAGAGAGAATAGGTTCTCTTTGCTGTTTTCCAGAGACTCCACTGAAAAGGCAAATACAGTGGGGCAAAAAATTATTTAGTCAGCCACCAATTGTGCAAGTTCTCCCACTTAGAAAGATGAGAGAGTCCTGTGATTTTCATCATAGGCACACTTCAACTATGAGAGACAAAATGAGGGAAAAAATTCCTGAAAAACACATTGTAGGATTTTTAATGAATTTATTGGTAAATTATGGTGGAAAATAAGTATTTGGTCAATACCAAAAGTTCATCTCAATACTTTGTTATATACCCTTTGTTGGCAAAGACAGAGGTCAAACCTTTTCTTTAAGTCTTCACAAGGTTTTCACACACTGTTGCTGTTATTTTGGCCCATTCCTCCATGCATATCTCCTCTAGAGCAGTGATGTTTTGGGGCTGTCGCTGGGCAACACAGACTTTCAACTCCCTCCAAAGATGTTCTATGGGGTTGAGATCTGGTGACTGGCTAGGCCACTCCAGGACCTTGAAATGCTTCTTACGAAGCCACTCCTTCGTTGCCCGGGCGGTGTGTTTGGGATCATTGCCATGCTGAAAGACCCAGCCATGTTTCATCTTCAATGCCCTTGCTGATGGAAAGAGGTTTTCACTCAAAATCCCACAATACATGTCCCCATTCATTCTTTCCTTTACACGGATCAGTCGTCCTGGGCCCTTGGCAGAAAAACAGCCCCAAAGCATGATGTTTCCACCCCCATGCTTCACAGGAGGTATGGTGTTCTTTGGATGCAACTCAGCATTCTTTCTCCTCCAAACACGACGAGTTGAGTTTTTACCAAAAAGTTCTATTTTGGTTTCATTTGACCATATGACATTCTCCCAATCCTGTTCGGGATCATCCAAATACTCTCTAGCAAACCTCAGCCGGGCCTGGACATGTAATGGCTTAATCAGGGGGACACGTCTGGCACTGCAGGATTTGAGTCCCTGGCGGCATAGTGTGTTACTGATGGTAGCCTTTGTTACTTTGGTCCCAGCCCTCTGCAGGTCATTCACTAGGTCTCCCCCGTTGGTTCTGGGATTTTTGCTCACCGTTCTTGTGATCATTTTGACCCCACGGGTTGAGATCTTGCGTGGAGCCCCGGATCGAGGGAGATTATCAGTGGTCTTGTATGTCTTCCATTTTCATATAATTGCTCCCACAGTTGATTTCTTCATACCAAGCTGCTTACCTATTGCAGATTCAGTCTTCCCAGCCTGACGCAGGTCTAATATTTTGTTTCTGGTGTCCTTTGACAGCTCTTTGGTCTTGGCCATAGTGGAGTTTGGAGTGTGACTGTTTGAGGTTGTGGACAGGTGTCTTTTATACTGAAAACAAGTTGAAACAGTTGCAATTAATACAGATAACGAGTGGAGGCCACTTAAAGAAAAAGGTACAGGTATGTGAGAGACAGAAATCTTGCTTGTTTGTAGGTGACCAAATACTTATTTTACCAAGGAATTTACCAATAAATTCATTAAAAATCCTACCATGTGATTCTCCGGATTTCTTTTTCTCATGTTGTCTCTCATAGTTGAAGTGTACCTATGATGAAAATTACAGGCCTCTCTCATCTTTTTAAGTGGGATAAGTTGCACAATTGGTTGCTGACTAAATACTTTTTTGCCCCGGTGTATATTGTGAAACAACGCATATTTGTGTAAGAAATTTTTTTGTATTGGAAGAATCGTTCCATATGGTTGTGTTATGGTCAGAATTCAATCATATATAGAAAGAATCTGCTTTTGCTTATAAAATTATTTATTAATTGTGCATTTTCCCCTCAGAACCTACCTCATAAGAACATTAGCATGCAGGCTTATATTAGCTGAGGTTAATTGAAATAATATGATGCCAAATACATGATGATCCATTTACATTACATAGTTTATAAGCCCAAATATAAAAGTAGTGAAACACGAAAAACATAGGCTTAGTCCCCAAACAACTTGCCTGGTTAAATAAAGTTAAAGACCTATGGAAATTTAGTAGAAGCAACTTTGTCAGTAAATAGAGTCTTTTTGGATCAGTCTCTAACAGCTTTGCACATCTGGACTCAGCGATATTTGCCCATTCCCCAAATTGCTCAATCTCTGTGAAGTTGGATGGGAACATTTGGTGAACATCAATATTCACTCCATTGACCTTTTTGTTGAATTTTCTCCCATGTCCCCAGTCTCTGTTGTCCTTTATCTGACAGGAAAGAAACTTAGACAACACATGAATGAGCAGGCTGTAACGGATGTTGACACGGAAATTAACCTGTAAAGTGTATTGGGACAGTTTGATGTCAGAACCAGCAGCAGTCCAGAACCAGCAGCAAGAGTACAAGACTTCAGAAAGTTTCCTTCCAGGATATTTCTATACTTTCTGCACCCATTTGATGTCAATGATTCATGGTAGGAATTGTGTTCTCATGATGCTGTGGGGTGTAAGGCTTGCAAGATATATAGCGTTTAGTGTTTAGGCCAAAGAGCTCTATATAACATTATTCCACTATCTAAAATGACACCCTTTCCCAGATGCCTTCTAGCACACACAAGCTGAGAATTAATGTGAGTCATTTTATTTTGGACATTCTCCCATTAAGTCAGTATAGAAGGCAACAACTATTGTTGCTGATTTGATTTAAATGTTCCTTTGTCTTCATGATGTAGTTTTGGTAAGAATTGTACTAACCATTTGTGGATCCTTCCAGAAACAGGTGTATTTAACTTAAAACGGTTGGACTTCATCCATTTACGTGACTTCACAAAAAATTGGTTGCACCATCAATCATTCAGGTGTCTTGGAAAAGGAGGTGAATATTTATGCAGTCAAATATTTTTTGTTTTGTATTGGTAATTAATTTAGAACAATTTTTGCGGATTTTTTTAAAACTTTGATATTATGGACGTTTTTTATGTTGATCGGTAGTAAATACTCCCAATTAAATCAATTTTGATTTCATGTTGTAACACAATAATATCTTCCAAAGTCCATAGGGGACCTGATACAAACAACTGTGTGTCGATATACTGAGCTGGAACACCATGTATGAATCCTAGCGGGCATAATGCTGTAGAACACATTGCAGACAGTCAAACAAATTATTTAATTGAACAGATCACTCACTCATTTTGGAGTTTAAGTACGGCTGTGACAATTTTACAAAGCAATTACCCATTAATTGCATTCATTATTGAACCATGTATCAAATTATTAATTATCACTTTGATTTTTTATTGCTGGCAGCAGCTTCATCTATTGTTCACATTACAATACAGTGCCTTTACATAAAAATACAAGGTTGTGTAAACAAATACATTATGGAAACCTCGCAATGAAATCTTGTTTTTGTTGATAAATCAGTGGAACAAAGGCCAATAGAAAATAATTCTGTTAAACACATATATAGGTTCATGAGACTGAGAAATGCTTTTAATACTCATTCATATTGTCAGGCTGACAGAAGTGGCAGCTTGTCAAAAAGTAACTAGTATTGGTAGAGCAAACAATACTCCTTTTTCTGTAGTAGTAGTTAGAGCTTTCTAGCTTAGCAGGAATGTGGGACAACCTGTGAGCGTACCACATGAAGAATATGTTGCCTAGCAACCCCAAAAGTCTGTAAAGTGTATGTCTTATAACTGTATATCTAGGACCAGTGAAGTAATTCCGTTTGTGTCTGTGCTGTTCTTTATTTGACAGCATTATACACTAATCAGCCATAACTTGACCACCATATAACCACCTGCCTAATATTGTGTAGGTCCCCCTTTTGCCATCAAAACAGCCCTGACCTGTCGAGGCATGGACACCACAAGACCTTTGAAGGTGTATTGTGGTATCTGGCACCAAGACATTAGCAACAGATCCTTTAAGTCCTGTAAGTTGCAAGATGGGGCCTCCATGGATTGGACTTTGGATTTTGGAGGCCAAGTCAACACCTTGAGCTCGTTGTGTTCCTCAAACCATTCCTGATAAATTTTTGCTTTGTGGCAGGGCAGATTATCCTGCTGAAAGAGGCCAATGCCATCAGGGAATATCATTGCCATGAAAGGGTGCACATGGTCTGCAACAATGCTCAGGTAGGTGGTACATGTCAAAGTAACATCCACACGAATGGCAGGACCCAAGATTTCCAAGCAGAACATTGTCCAAATCACACTGTCTCCATCGACTTCCCTTCTTCACATAGTGCATCCTTGTGCCATGTGTTCTCCGGGTAAGTAAATCCATGCATCCGGCCATCCAAAGAAAACGTGATTCATCAAACCAGGCCACCTTCTTCCATTTCTCTGTAGCCCCGTTCTGATGCTCACGTGCCCATTGTAGACGCTTTCGGCAGTGGACCAGGGTCAGCCTGGGCATCCTGACTGGTCTGCGGCTACGCGGCCCCATACGCAACAAACTGCAATGCACTGTGTGTGCTAAACCTTTTCAGCAATTTGAGCTACAGTAGCTCGTCTGTTGGATTGGCCAGCCTTCGTTCCCCCCATGCATCAGTGAGCCTTGGCCACCCATGACCCTGTCGCTGGTTCATCGCTTTTCCTTCCCTGGACCACTTTTGATAGGTACTGCAGACTGGAAACACCACACAAGGGCTGCAGTTTTTGTTCTGACCCAGTCATCTATGCCATTGTCAATGTTGCTCGGATCCTTACGCTTGCCACTTCTTCCTGCTTCTAACACATCAACTTTGAGGACAGAATGTTCACTTGCTGCCTAAAATATCCAACCCACTGACAGGTGCCATGACAACGAGATTATCAGTGTTATTCACTTCACTTCTCAGTGGTCATAATGTTACGGTCGATCAGTGTACCACCCTGTTTCAGAAAAAGTTGACATGCTGTATAAAATGTAAATAAAAAAACAGAATGCAACGATGTGCAAATCATTTAAACTCTATATTCTTTAGAAAAAACAACATATCAAAGGTTGAAACTGAGAAATGTTGCCCACTTTGAATTTGATGACAGCAACACATTAAATAAAACTGGGACGGGGCAATAAAAACTGGAAAAGTTGTGTAATGCAAAAAAACCTGGTGGAACAACCCACAAATAATTAGGTTAATTGGCAATAGGTCAGTAACATGATTGGGTATAAAAAACATTCTGTTTTTATTTGCATTTGAAGCAGCATCCCAACATTTTTGCAAACAGGATAGTAGATGGTACATCGGAACGTGTGGGCTACAATGGATGTTAAATCTGCAATCAACCTGTGAAGTGAATTGTGACAGTACCACCACAGGGAGGAACATAAGACCCAGCAGCAGCCCCATCTGACGCATGAGTGAGAGGCTTTCAGACATGACCAGGGAACACCTATGGTGGTAATCAGTTATCCCTGTCCCCTATATAACAGGAGCCAAATTCCATTTGGGGAGGACGACTGAACACAAGTGCACACCTGACACGTTACAAAACAGCAGTGAACCAAGTAAGACATCAAGCACGAGTTGCAGCCAGGGTCCCTTAGCAGTCTTTGGTCAGCTCGACAGGAGTGTTTATGTAATCTCCTAGTTGACAGACTTGTGTATGCTATTCTTTGATACTGATCCTCCCACAGAGTATCCACGGGGCACACTGTCGTACATCCGAAGACATTGCGATACAAGTTAATGCCTTTTTGGCATTAGAAGTTTTTTTCTGTTTTTCTTACATATTGTGTGGGTTATGGATGAAATGGGTCTGTTTTAAGTTACGGGTGTTTAAAAAGAATAAAATACGAGATAAAGACTGCAAACCTGTGATGGTTAGCTTCTACTTCCTTCTTGATTGTCCTTGCAATCCGGTTCCAGTTCTGGTTTCGTTTTTTCCTTACGCATGTCCTTTGTCTCCTGGCGTAGCCCCACCTACTCCTGGCATACCTGCTTCTCATCAGCACCTATTTAGTTCAGTCGTCAGTCCCTGTTTCCCTGTGAGGTATTGTTTGCTGCTGCGACATACTAAGCCTGTTGTTCATACTGTTCTCTTTTCTCTCTGTCGTCCCGTGTATGACCTGTGTATTCCTGACACTGATTTGGATTACGGATCTGCCCCTTGGTACTGTTGTTTCTGGAATTGGTTGTTGTCCCCAAACAAATTGTCACCACCCATCTGCGTAACTCTCTTGTGCTTCTACCCTGGCTGTTGTTTCCTGTGTATGAACCTTGTCTAACTTCTGAATACCGATCTGCCTTGTCCTTGTTGTGCTTTTGGGTACTGTTTGATTAAAGCTCTGCACTCTGCGCTTGGATCCGACTCCTGTTCCATTGACATTTTCCTCAGACATGTTTTCCACCTATGCCACATTAAAAAGGTTGAGCGATAACCTCAACCTTTGTGTGTGTGTGTGTGTGTAATTTTCCCAAACATTTTAGAGTCTGAATAATCTGGTTTGATGTTGACGATAATGTTTTCTTCTTCCTTCCTATTAAACCCAATGTTGTACAAAGTGGAGACCAGAGGGGGGGGTGCTGCTTTTGGAACGAGCTGCCCTTTCATCTGTTACATAGAGCAGACTTTAAGACAAGTTCCTTAAATACCAGTGACTTAAATGACACCTAGACAGCCTAGGATGCAGATGCAGATGTAGATTTTGGCACATAGGCCTTGCATGGCCTTGCATTTGCAGACCTACAGACCAAAGCAAGGCAGATGGCTAGGTATCGGTCTCTCCTGTATCTGTGTGTGTTTGTCTGGTTTTTGTTGCGTTGTGTTTATTTTTGTGTGTGTGTGTATATATATATATATATATATATATAAATACATACATATGTATTTTGTTTGCTTAGAGCCCACACAAGGCCTGCCCCCTCTGATAAGCAGGCCTGGTACACTTTGTGACTGTCTGATTGAGGTCCTCATGGGAAGGCTGGCTGAAGTGGAGGGGGGTAGGTTGCATTCCTGGCCATTTCATGAAAAAAGGGTGCAACCATGGGAGTAAGCCAAGAGGAGGGCTCAATTATGCATGGTTAAACAAAGCCCAAGGCTACCAGCGAGCAATGTCTCAGTGAACTGAACTCTATTTCGCTCTCTCTTTGCTATGGAACTCCTGACTCTCACGGAATAATGGTAAATTTGGCGCATTTTTGTCCAAACGTTTAAAAAACAAAACAAACAATTTGGCTGGCAACCAGTAACCTTGTCTTAATAAATCATTGGTTGTGTTATGACATTTGCAGGCACTTTCGAACTTAACTTCTCAATGGGTTAGAAAACACTCTGCTTCTAAAAGCAAACATTCTTATTCATTAGTAACCAACAATTCATCACAGACTTTACATTAGAATGAAGGCCTTTAATAGCCAATATGGTCTTACCAACCCAAAGAGACTGACGAATAAGCAAGAGAACTAAGACTTTATGTTCAGATTTTACCAGAGGGGAATAATGTTTAGAATGAAAGAGGGGTAATTTTCCAGCTATTTAAGTATAATTTGTAATGTTTGACCATTGGAAACAGACTTACAGTACATTTCTCAGGTCCGCTTTTCAAAGCATGTCTAAGGAAATCAGTACAGAAACTTCAGGTTTAGGGACACTGCCCCTCATTCTTCAACCACACAATACAGCTGAAAGTATGTGTCTTCAGTTACATGTCAATTCTATACATTTCCTCCGAAGCGAAGGGATCAGTAACCATGTACATCACAAACATGAATGAAGGCAACCTTGCTCCAACCTCTCTTTCACTTCACCCTCTTGTCTCCATTTGAAACAAAACAGCAGAATTGGAGACAGCGCTGCACTATAAACACCCACACAAACACGCACAAGGTGGTTTATTAGTTTCAATATATTAATAACCCAGTCTTTTAATGTATTATTCATGTCTCTGTCTTGTCAAACAGACACGAACAGAGGACTCTGCAGACAACTACAGGACACTCCAGCAAAGAGCATCAATGTTTTGTTTCAGACATCTGGGATGTTTTGATGTAGGCCATGATCCAGATGAGCAGGATTGAGTAGGAGTAGTGGACTGAGGACTATATATACACACTTACCACAGGAGCAGCAGGTGAAACAGTTGGTATGGTACAGATTCCCCATGGCCTGACAGGCTTGGCTGGCTCCATACACACCCTTTCCACACTTGATGCAGATACCTGGAGAAGGTGACACTAGATTAAGACATAATAATAATTGGCATCATCATCATCATCAGCCCGAGTTTTATGCTGTACATCAGAAAACACAAGTGTCATTAACCAGTCTACAATCCACAGTTTTAATATGAGTAAGCTGGAAATGTGTTTATTCGATATGGTGGGACCTTTTTGTATCTTTAAAATGAACTGTGTAGGAACAAAATTAAAATGCTGTTATGCACAAATGTTGTTAGTAAAACCAACATATTGAAAAACATTGTTGACTCACGCAATGATATTATGTTGTTCTTCCATTCCCCTTTGAACAGCAAGAAGGTAATAAAAAGGGGAAATCCACACCCAACCACAAACTCCCAGGATCTACATAGTTAAATAATGCTAATATGACAAAATTATTTGTTGTGACATTTTTCTCCATTTCTTAGTTAGAATAAGTTAGCAGCCAGCATGTGAAATTGGTTGAATACTTTTCTTGAGACTGACTACAAACCCAAAATGCAACAATCTCTCTAGACAGGCTCTGGCTGACAAGGTAGATTTTAACCTTTAGAAAGAATACATGTTTCCTGTGATCTCTCCACCACATAATCATTATAAGACAAAAAGCATAGAAATAATATCACTACGCAAATGTAAGTTGCACTGGATAAGAGGGTCTAAAAAAGTACAGTGCACAGGCTGAAACTTTTCATTTGCCCCATTTTACTCAATTCCAGTTTTCTAATTGTATCTACAGTCCCAATTGTTTAAATGTTTAAATGTTCACACCGCTACTGCTTGTCTAACCAGGACATCAAAGCATGCAAGGGCATGTTCACTTGCCAAACATCCCTGGTAAGCTCTGCAGCTAACTGACCCACCACAGGGAGTGGCTACAGTGCAATGAAGCCAGAAAGTCCCTGGTGACTGGGCATTGCTGAACAATATGCATCGACATTGGGGCTTCCCAGACATTCTTTAGCTAGCAGCACTGTCAAAATACACTGTGGATGTCAGCTTGGTGATACAAAAGAGTGCCTTATTTCACGTTGCTACCTGGGAGGCCCATGGCAAGGGACCCGTGCTCGAGCCTCGTCACAATCGAAACAATTATGCATTAGGATTTGTTCAGGATAGAAAAAACGTTGCTGGCTACCACCTTCACTAGCTTAGTTAAAATAAGCTTATAATTACAGTTTATTATATATATTTATTATAAACCAGTTATATGGAAAATATTTCTGGTGGATTTTTGAAGTACACATCCGTGCATGCTCTTTGGGGTAATATAGATCACAACCCCTTGCACAGGAAAAGAGGAGGGGTTTACACGATTGTCTTGTCTTTTCACCTGATGAAAAAGTCAGTTATCATCACCTATATTGACAGTTATTGTATCCATGTCATTCATGAATCAACGAAACACGTACGTTGTTGTGCCATGTAATGAAATAGCTTTGGCAGTGTTAAGTTAATCTAGAGTCTCACTAGCAATTGCTCAATTCTTAAGACTATTCCAAGTAGTGAATGATCTAAAACAAGTAGAGATTTAAAACATGCAGGGCAGGGGGGCGTCCAGGAGCAGGGTTGAGAAACACTGGTATAGATTATTATCAGCACATGAGGTTTCCATCATTTGGTATTCAAATATGGTCCTCCAAGCCAGTTCCACCAAATGTTTTCATTGACTTATTTATACCTGGGACTCCAGGTGGACGTAATTAATGATGAGGTAAAACAGAAGGCTCAGGGCTTGTTTGAAAAATCAAACAGGCAACTAAATGGTTCTAATGACCTTTACTAAGATTACCTGTTCTGACAGTGACACTCTCCGCTTGTCTCTTGGTACTTACCAATGTAAATAGAAATGTTATGACAAGATAAAATAAGGCACATTTCTTTCATGTTTACACCGTCACTCATCATCTAAAAAGTGGTTGAGGCCAGACTTATTTTACTTCAATACATTTTCCTGCTGTCAACTCTGGTGGATTATACTCCACTGTATTGTTCTTTGCTGCTCAATGAAGTACATTTTCAATGTCTGTTTTTTATATTCCAGGTGTCATTTTAACAGCATTCA
Source organism: Esox niger (assembly GCA_016801105.1). NCBI lineage: Eukaryota > Metazoa > Chordata > Actinopteri > Esociformes > Esocidae > Esox > Esox niger. Next base: position 14,009 of record JACXGJ010007413.1, on the reverse strand, counting down.
GTTTAGTGGGTATGTCATTGACATGGGGATGACTGTCAGAGTGACAAGCAAATCGAACACAAACGTAACAACCATTCCCAGCAACGTGACAATCCTTCCTAACATGAAGGTCACAACAAATCCCATCCATCAACTTAATTAAAATTTAAAGTTAGCACATGGCATTACCTACAAATTGACAAATATGCTTCAAATCAAGCTCTCCCTTGTTATTGTTCAAAGTTTGTTTATGGGTACTCACGATGTTTTTGAAATACTGTAAATGTCTTGACAGTTCCCTATACTATTTATTTGTTATTTAACACAACAGTCGTAGTTAATCCAGACAGTTCAAAATGCAAATCAAACTAAATGTTAAATGAAAAGGTATGTAAAGAAGTACTTTTTTATGTGCACTGTCATCCTCACTTGTTTTCTAAAAAACAAATGTTTTGTTGAAGCACACCATTGCTGTAAATATGAATAAATGGGTGCATCAGTAAGGATAAAAAATACATGCAGTTCATTTTTTCACATTAAAGGTGGGTAAAAGTTTTGACATGATTTATCTTTGTCTCATATTTTACATCACAAACACCCGGCATTTTAACAGGTGTGTGTAGACTTTTTATGTCCACAGTACACTGCTCAAAAAATTAAGGGAACACATAATCTTCCCAGTACAACACCAAGTCAGTTAAACTTTAAAGATATCAATCTGTCCAGTTAGGCGATTATGTATCGGTGCATCCGACATTGCCAAGTTGCGCCACAGACTCTCCAGGAGCTCACTGATGCCCTGATCCAGGTCTGGGAGAAGATCCCTATGACACCATCAGCCGTCTCATCAGGAGCATGCCCAGACGTTGTTGGGAGTGCGAACAGGCACGTGGGGGCCAAACACACTTCAATTGTTTACTTTGATTTTCAGTGTACACTTAAACAGAGCCCTCAATCGTTTAGCGATTTTGGTTTCCGTTGACCGTTGTTACGTATTTTGTTCTCAAAGAATTACACAATGTACAGTTAAAATGTTTATCTTTAGTATATTTAGTTCAACAAAACCCAATAGGTTTCCCTTAATTTGTCTGAACAGTATGTGATATATATACAGCTCCGGAAACAATTAAAAGACCACTGCCCCTTTCCTTTCCAAAAAAGTCAAAAAGGAAGGTTTTGAGTGAGGAACAGAAGGGTTAAAATTAAGAGACCACTGCAAATTGAACGCTTGTGTTCATCACGCCCTTTTCAATTTTTTTGGAATGGAAAGAAACATTTCCAGGTTGAGATTAGGAGCACTCCCTTTAAGAGTGTGCTCCTAATCTCAGCTCGTTACCTGTATAAAGTCAGCTGGGAAACAGAAATCTTTCTGATTGAGAGGGGTTCAAATATTTATTTCCCTCATTAAAATGCAAATCAATTCATAACATTTTTGAAATGCGTTTATCTGGATTTTTTTGTTGTTATTCTGTCTCTCACAGTTCACATAAACCTACCATTATAATTATTGACTGATAATTTCTTTGTCAGTGGGCAAACGAACAAAATCATCAGAGTGTCAAATACTTTTTACCCTCATTTTAACACAGGTGAAAATGTCAATTAAAGGTGAATTTCCCAGACCTGTGTCTGTGTATAAATTGTCAAGGAGTTTGTTAGCTCTCACATGAATGTACTAAGCAGGCTAGATACTGAGCCATGGGGAGCAAAAAATAACTGTCAATCGACCTGCGTAACAAGGTAATGAAACTTTATAAAGATGGAAAATAATATAAAAAACATATCCAAAGCCTTGCAAATGCCAGTGAGTACTGTCCAATAACTTCTTAAAAAGTGGCAAATTTGGTAAGGGTTAGAAAGATTCCAGCCAAAAACTGCCAGAAGATTTGTTTGGGATACAAAAAACCCACAGGTAACCTCAGGAGAAATTCAGGCTTCTCTGAAAAAAGATGGTGTGGTTGTTTCAAGGAGCACAATACAACGATACTTAAACAAAAATTAGCTGCATGGTCGAGTTGCCAGGAAGAAGCCTTTATTGCGCTAATGCCAGAAAAAAAGCCTGTTTATAATATGCCCAACAACACCTTGACACGCCTCACAGCTTCTGGCACACTGTAATTTGGAGTGGCGAGACCAGAATAGAACTTTATGGTCACAACCATAAGCGCTATGTTTGGGGAGGGGTCAACAAGGCCTATAGTAAACAGAATACTATTCACACTGTGAAGCATGGTGGTGGCTCACTGATGTTTTTGGGGGGATGAATGCAGCATGTTGGAATGCAGCATGTTATCAGAAAATACTTGCAGACAATTTGCATTCTTCTGCACGCATGCTGCGCATGGGATGCGCTTGGACTTTCCAGCACAACAGCGACTCTAAGTACAAGGCCAAGTTGACCCTCCAGTATTTACATTAGAAAAATGTGAAGGTTCTGGAATGGCCTTCACAGTCTCCTGACCTTAATATCATCGAGCCACTCTGGGAAGATCTCAAATGTACAGTTCATGCAAGACGACCAAATATATATAAAAATATAATTTCTTTATTTCAACTGGGGTATAGATATGAGGTGACAAACGGCTAGGGGAAGGATGTTCTTCATAAATTAGGCAATGGCATCATGCATTACAATTTCCTTCTCCACTATTATAGCAATAATTACGAACTATAATTGAGCTTCAATCAGCTGAAGCTGTGATGAACCTGTCTGGAGTAAGAACCAAGTGTTATTTATCCTCACGCACAGTGAAGAGGATGGTTTGAGAGGTATAACATTATCCAAGTATTAAATTGCAGAAGAATTCAAGGAGTTTAATTTTGTGTCACCTAAAAATATAATTTAACCTCACCTTACTGCTAATAAGCTAGTTAGAAGTCTCTCCTTGAAACAAAATATCTGATAAGGGAACCTGGTTCCAAAGTTCTAAACAGGCAGAACACATTTTCTTTAGCAAAAGTCATGAGTCTATGCTACATTTTCCTTCCTGCAGATGACCACTGGAGTGTTAGAGGTAAACATTTTAATGGAAGAATTGCAACACCATGGTTGTTGGTTCCATTCCCACAGGGGGGCAGAATGAAAAAAGTATGAAAATGTATGCACCCACTACTGTACGTAGGTCTGCATAACAGTGTTTCCAAAAACAGAAACATGGTTCATTTTAGTTCCATATTGACCCTTACTAAGGACAGTGAAGGAAGGAACCCAGCCACTGAATATTATTTGGACATAGCATTGGACTAATGATTTCCCTGTTATCCTCTAAGATGGCCTCCGCCAGGGTCACATTCCAGAGCGAATGCAGGGTCAAAGCCTGGGAGGGGTGAGCCCAGGGTCACCACGCCTACAGGACAACATCCAAACTGGGACCGACTTACCCTACCACCCCTAGAATCATGGTAGTGTGGAAAGGCTGTTTGGAAAGAGGATCTAGTCATACTGCTAACAATATATTTTGACAGTATTTTAGATTTGCAAGCCAGACCAATTTTACACTTTTTAATGCTAAACATTTTGTACATGCAGTTTTCATACAGTAAGTATGAAAAGCCTGTGGATGAAAAACAGCCCCACAACATCAGATCCACCACCACATTCACAGTGGGGATGAGGTACTTTTCTGGATGGCTATCTTTCTGTCAATGCCAAACCCCCTAGAATAATCCTGATTGTGGACATTGGTATATTCAACCGGTGACAATTTATTTTTGCCATTTCCTGATTTGTGCAGCTCAACTGGAGTTGGTGAGGTTTCCCTATCAGATCAGGAAACCAAGAAGTAGTAGGCGCCTCCTATGCAATTTGGATACAATTTTTAATAGCAAAATTGTACTAAATTCTGCAATCACAGTTATTTATTGCCATTTTCAAACACTTTGGGGTAAACAACACAGATAACCTCACTCCAAAAATGTTATCATAGAGCCTACATAATGTGCTACAGGAATAAAAAATAAAAAAGTTAATGGCTTTTGAAATCTAGAAGACTTATTAGTTATTTCAAGTTACAGCCTGTGTCTAAAGATTATTGTCATATATGCTAACGCAATGGCGTTTGCGCCATAGTCTGTAGTTAGGGAAATTTAATAATAAATGTTAATAATCACACTGTTGTGTATGTGTAACAATATATTGGTGGCTCTAACTTGCTTAAAACATTCATCTTAGCTAACAGTTGCAGTTTGAACTCAAACTAACATTGAAAACCCATCAGACACTTGTAAACAGTGTGAATAGCCAAGAAATAAAGACTAAGTTCCACTTAAGTAAATATTAATTATCTAATGCAAAAAGAAATCCTAAGTAGGCACATTTTCCAGTTTGTGGCAGCCAGTTCTGTGCGTTGTTGTGTACAATTAACAGATTACTCCAGGTATTCTAGTAAACTTCCCAATACTTTAATAAACTCTAAGACAGACCCTTTGTTTTAAATGAATAACAACATCCCTGTATTTGTGGGACTGAATGCTGCAGTTCTGATGGACTACCCCCTTTTGTGGGAACCGAAAATCACAGATTTAGACAATTTGGATATTGCGCATGTCATTATCGGAATTTCAATAATAATTCAATTAATGGCTCAGCTCTACAAAAAAATCACTACACATTTCTAGTTAAAAATCATCCAATTTTTATTATCTACAGTGGGGAGAACAAGTATTTGATAACTACAAGTGTAAACTTGTAACTACAGTGTAAAGTTTTTGAAGCATGAAATCTGTACATATTTTATAATATTGCCAAACTAAAGACACCACCAATAATGTACAGTGGGGAGAACAAGTATTTGATACACTGCAGATTTTGCAGGTTTTCCTACTTACAAAGCATGTAGAGTTCTGTAATTTTTATCATAGGTACACTTCAACTGTGAGAGACAGAATCTAAAACCAAAATCCAGAAAATCACATTGTTTGATTTTTACATAATTATTTTGCATTTTATTGTAGTTACCCTTTATAGTGTATGAGATTTACCTGAACAAAATAGATATGCTTACATTGCTCTGTTTCATTGCTCTGTTTCATTTTAGGGTAACCTCCTGAAAACAAATAAATAATATTTTGTAATGTAAAAAGGCCCTAGAGCTGGGAGAGGTGAAGAGAGACAGTTAAAGTAGGCGGGGAGAGAGTAGCGCTCTCCAAAAATGAACATGTTGTAAACATATAACATTTTCCATAAGATGCATGAGCTTTCAGTGGGGTTAGGGTTTTTAGTGGAAGCAATCACTGCTACATGTGAAAACAGAATCCGACACATTACTCCGCATGCTAAATGCGTCACTTTTGCTTTGAGTCAGCTTTGCTTCTGGTCTATGAAAAGGGCACCTAGCTCATGCCTGGGAGGCAACCCGGTTCATAAGGTAATGTAGTCAACTTTCACCTAGTGCATAACATGTCTATAATAAGCCCCCAGGTCAGATCAAATAACAACAATTGCAGTCATTCAGATTCAAACATTGTTCACAAAATTATTATAACAAAAAACTAGGTAGTGTATCATCCTTACTTGTTGAGTTGGAGAGAAATTAGAATATACTGTATGTGAGTTTTATTTATCATAATGACAAGACATTAAACAATATTTTCTAAAAATTTAAATAATTGTATTAACTGGCAAGGATCTTTAGCTTTTTTGATGAGTGTCTAATGCGTTTCAGGGAATATCCGGCAAAGGTTTTTTAAATAAGTAATACAGCTTCGGAAAAAATGGAGACCACCGCACCTTTTTCTTTCCTGTCCAAAAAAGTTGAAAAGGAAAGTTTTGAGTGAGGAACCGAAGCGCTCAATTTGCAGTGGTCTCTTAATTTTAAAGTAACATGTATGTTTTTCATGCAAAAGTAATTGAGATCTTAAAAAATATATATTTTTAACTAGGCATTATACAAAACACAGGAAGCCCTGAAAACCTGTCTCCATTTAATGAACAGTACAAATAGGTCACTTTTTTGAGAGACATAAGGAAAAGAGATAAGTGTTTGTTCAGCTTCAGCATAGTCATCCGGCACCAAAGTAAAATGCTTCGACCGTGGGAAGAAGTCTTACAAGTCTTCCGATTGTAGACCTTGCTACCACTGGGCGCTCGTCCAATCCAGAATTGCTAACTCACCTCATGCTTTTATTGACAATCGACACCTAGAATCTCACACTTAGTGGTTGATCTTGTTAAATCACTGATCGCTAGACGCCAGCTTTGAGCCAATCAAAAAAGAGAGTAAATCACTTTTTAAAGTCAACGAGAGAAACAACAGTATATTTCTTGAGAATGCGCAAAACTGAATGTCTACATAGTGTTCCCTGCTGAGATGAAAGCAGTGTGAATGAGACAATCGCTTATCAGAATGTGGTGCTAATTGCACTCACATTGGAGCGCAAACCAAGTGCCTGACCTTTTAAATCCCAGACCTCAACATAATTGAAGCAGTGTTGGATCACTTGGTTAAAGAAAAGAACAAAAAGTTGACAAAGTCAAAACACATGTTATGGAAAATCATGAAAGGAGCTTAGAAGAATTTACCAGAGTCTACTTGCAAAAATTATCCAACAGACTATCAAAGCCGCGCATTCTAAGGGACTCCACACATCTTGTTTCAAAATATGTTTATGTTACTTTTTCTGTATATTTGTGTATTTCAATGTTATATTGTAACATCATGATAATTATGATATAATTGAAAATGTTAAACATACAACTTAATTGTTCTTATAGCAAAAATAATTATAGACTCTTTGCTTTCATTTGACACAAAATGTTGTGCTCCATTGAACATTACAACGGAGGTCACAGATCCGTAATCATCGCCAATGATGTTCAAATGTTACTTAACCTTTGCTAAACTTCCAAGAATATTTTGGACCATGTGTTACCTGAAAATGTTATGACACGTTGATTAGCCTATATGGTACCATCAGTGCTACATTTGCAATGCTTTGAAAAGGCGGCTGTTCCTCGTAAATGAATGGTGGAGAAATGTGAAGCTACGGTAACACTGAGAGCCTCCAGATGGCTGGCAAGGCAAAAGGTTGCTATTGAGTAGAGGGTCGGTGTGTGTAATAGTTTGGTGAGGAGGGGGCTGGTATGGAGTCTGCCCTCCAGGGCGGTTGATATTTTGATGGATGTAGACTCCCACCACTTGAAGATATATCTGCAAAGCAGGTCATTATCATGACCTCCACCCCCTCACAAGAAGTATATTGTGCATTCTTCAGAGGTCTGCTCCAACTATCTCCATTACATTCTGCTGCATTCCAGACATACGCACTTGCCTGAAGTTTTCCCTGTCTACTACGTTATCTGACTTCAAGATAGATAGCGGAGCTAAGATGTTTGTCGAAGAGTATGCTGACAATGACAAGTGGTAGTGCAGCATTCTTTAGTATTGTTGAAGATATATATATATATTTACACAGTACCAGTCAACAGTTTGGACACACTCACCCATTCAAGTGAATGTGTCCAAATTATTGACTGGTATTGTGTGTGTGTGTGTGTGTATTAGTGCTGTCAAACAAAAATAATAAATCATGATTAATCGCATAATGCTCTGTAATTAATCAAGATCTATCGTAATTTTAGAATGTGTGGACATTTTGTCCTTAAATGCACACTTTTCTGTTTAAAAGCAGTTTATTAAGTTAAAGACATAATATGTTTTATTACAAGCTATGGAAAGTGCTTGAGTTGGAATGAAATAAATGCAAGTTGCCACAGCCCTTAAATTTCAGTCCATAACTTACTACAGTAACTGCCCCCATCTAAATGTAGCCCATGTAAATCTTAATGGGAGGTTGCTGGTTTATGATCCCATTGTTCTACCATCTCATACTGTTCTCTTGATTAACACAATAAGGACAATAACTGTTACGTTATGTTACTGTATAAACCACATATCAACCCCTCTTTTCTGGAGAGCTGCAGAGCATGCAAGCATTTGACCCACTGACATATAAGCTTGTAAAGGTAGTGTCCTTTAATGTTTAGGCTGAGATATGGCTAAAATGGGGTTCAGGTGGGGGTCTGTAAACATAAGATTTCCTGAAACAAGGTCAAGCCACAACCAAATACTTACGTCTCTATTAAATTATTCCCAAAATCACCCAAATGCATACGCTAGGCTAATTGAATAGGCAATGGCATAAGGTAGTCATGGCGGCTAGTGTGCACATCCTTAAATTAATACTCTGTTGAAGACCTTTTTGATTTTATTACAACACAGTCTTTTTGGGTAGTTGTCTATTAGCTGTTATTCATATTTTACAATAGTTAATTTACACTTTGATCAAGATGATGGTTACTGTGTTTTTATAGTAGTTGGAGATTCGATCAGAAATGTTAAAACACCTGGCCATGTCCATGTGCCCATCAACAAGACATGCACATTAACATCAACCTAGGTGGAGGCCAAACCCAAGGAAGGAAAGTTTGACAGGAGAAACCAAACAGAACATTCGTAACAAGTTGATCACATCTCACAATACTTTACTTAACTCTTACTTAACTAATGCAGGGATTCTGCATGTGATTTACTGCTGCTCATTACAAAATATATATTTCTATCTAGGCGTGCTTTGATTTGGAAGTTTCTGATCTCTGTCCCCTGTGAGACAACATAGGGAGTTGGCATCCCTCATAAAAAGACAGGAAGTAATCCAAGACATATTTTCAGTACAGTTACATGTGATGTCGATTTCGGAAAATGTTGGTGCGATCCTAAAAGTTCTTCTCACACGGATGTGGTCAGTGTTTTATACAGCTGAAGGGACTAGGGCCAGAAGGTTAGGAGTGGGAAAGGGGTTGAGCAAGAATGTATTTTCCTACTTCAAACAAGATCCACAAGTCCCTGTTGCCTCCATTGTAAGTTGATCATGTCCAGTATGATTAACACAGGACCAAACCACCGAACACAAGCTGGAGAAAGAAATATGGCGCAACATCAGTAGCACACTCATTGATGCTATCCATGACTCAGTGATGTCTATGCCCATGGGGGATGACTCTATGTCTATATATGAACTGCAGAATAACAAGCAATTAGGCTACATGAGAATAGATAAGGCATGGAATGGAAAAGAAAGTGATAATCAAATCCTTATTGTATTTTTAAATCATTAAGTGGATATATAGCTCTACACTGTTTACAATGTGTGACCACATCCTGGCAGTTCAAGAAATTCCAAGAAACACAAACTGAGCCAGACAATCACTCTCACAATATGTAGGCGATTATGTTGTGTTCCATTGTTCATTCAGGCATGCCAGGAGACGGTGTGTTTACTCTAGACAGAGTCTATTCTTGCAAGGGTAATAGCGGCACTTTAAATGTTTCCTGTTTGTGATAAGACGCATTAAAGATACTCATACTTCACTAATGAGTTTGTGACTAAGCTAATGCATCATAAACTTGTATCATTGATCTGTTTGTGTATGAAGTGACAAATCTCATACACATGAGTGTAACAGTTGGTGATCTCAAACATTTTGTTATCGGCCACTGTCTTATGTACTTTAAAAGTGTATTTTTCTCACATCTAGCACTCGGACTCCCAGCAGAGGCTGCACTCAGAGTTGAATGTTCTGGCATCAGGCACCAACCAAAACAGAACATACAAACCTAACCTAAAGTCTCTGTGTCAACCAACCAGCATTACTATACTGTCATTATTATTCCAAGCAGGTGATCAGACTTGACCCCCACCAGCCATGTCTGGCCCGTGAGCCAAGATCGTGTGCCAAGTGTCTGGTGCTGCCCGACTCCCCACTGGCTGGTTAATGAAGGGCTTTGCGGGGGGATCTGGCGGGGGTGGGGCGGGTCCACTCCCGAAGCGTCAATGCTGCCCTGTCCCAGGCCAGCTGTTGATTCACAGCTCCTTTGCCACCACAACAAACAGAGGCCACACAGGGGCCTGCAGCGAGGCAGAGCAGAGCAACGCTGTGTGATAGCACAGGCGCTCAATTTCTCCACTGTCGCCAAGGAAACAGAGCTGTGTGTATGTCTGTCTCTCAGCCCAACTCAATCTGAGGGGCTTCTATCTGCTGCATTTTACATCTCCAATCTCACCTGCTTCTCTGTCACGAATTAACTAGCATCTCAGTGTCACTCTGACACAGCCAGGGCACTAGGAAAAAACTCATTCAAACCAGGAACTTTATGGCTTTCAGACCACAGCCATTTGTCCATTTGCACATTCCTGAAGGTGGATACAATCTCCCTTTTCCTCAGGGAGGAAGAGCTTGCCCACTTCATAAGCAATGATTACAACTCTCAGGGAGGTAAACTGCTGAAAAAAAATCAAACTCAAAAGCACACATGCAGAAAAGGCCTAGAAAGAAAACTTAGTTCAGCATAGCTAATAGTGTCAGAGATAAGTCATCCAGAGGTTGTCTGCTGCAGTAGCCGAATGGCCAGGCTTTTCACAAAGCAGCAAGACCACTGAAGGGTATCTGCTCCCTGAGATAGAACAGAAGGTTCCATTCAGCCCACTCAGCGCTGGGTAAACGTTAGCTCTGCCAAAACAGAAATGAGTATTTCCATCCAAAAGCCACTCTTATCTGCCACAGAGGGAGTTGTTGTTGGCATTAAAGAATACACATGTTAGTTGTTAAGGTTGCAACCAGCAACTAGATGAGACAACAAAGCTAAGGGACTGAAGCTTGGCTCAAGTCTTGATTAACCCTAAAAGTACTCCAGTATATTTTGTATATACATTTTGGGGGGGGCTTTTTTGAAAAATATTCACTGACAATTCAAAGGTCAATAATAAAAACTCTTCTTCCTACACCCTGAGAGACCTTTTTAAATACAACTGTCTGAAAAGCCTTATTTTGAGACTCTGGGCACAATTTCAAATAACCAGAAGCAATAAAAAAATCTTAAAGGTAGTAGTGCTACAGGTTTCAAAAGGTGTCCAAATGTAAGCTTTTGTCAAGGAGGATTAAATAAACTATTTATATGGCCCATAAAGACAGTGAACAATTCTAAATGAAATTAAACAACTTGTTTTAAATAGGTTAATTGAATACCCTTACAAATACCCTGTGTTAATGTACATGCAAATGTTTACTTCACTGACTTTCCCCAACTAAAACCCATCATTGTTTACTGATAGTTGACAATTCTTTTGACTAATTGATTGGGGAAAATATATAAAAAGCATCCATAAAATCATGCAGGTGGTTCTTGTTTTGAGAAATATATGTCCATAGTCAGCCTATGAATGGCCCAATAATAAAGTCACTGCCCAGCAGCTATATCATTTCAAGACCAGGGTTCAAATCCTGCCCATGGACTATCCCAGGGGTCCCACAGAGGGTGGTGCAATTACCACCACCATCCAGGGGGTTAGTTAGGATTCAAAAAATATTCAAACCCCCCCAAAATATTAAATTACTAACTACTTAACCCCCCAAACTGCAGGGCAATGGTTCGTTGAACTCTAGACACTCCCTTAGACACACCTGTGAGCCCCATAGAAAGGTCAGAGAGTGTATTCCTACTGGTGTGATAAGGACCAGAACAATGTGCTTCTCAAAATCAACCCCATTGCCTTTAATCACAAATTGGACATCACAAAAGTGGGGAGAAATATGGGTTGAAAATGAAAAATATAATAACATACACATGTAGATTCTAAATCAGCATTTTAAAGGTCTAATACAAACATACTGCGTACCTACTTGTTTTTGTCAACCAACACCGGCATCATATGATCCAAATGCAGTGTGGTATTGATGTGCAGGCCAGACCTGATGCCTGGTCCAGACTAGCGGTGTAGCAATGCATCAATACGTGTAGCTGCACTGATTCACAAGGCAATGATTCATTTGTATCGATGCGAAGTTAACAAATCAATTAATATGGTGGGTTTTTTGTGAAAGTAGAGAGTGAAATACGAATGGGACAAAGGAATATGCATACCATTTTTATAAACAAGGGTTGAGAATAGGTAATCAAATTTAAACCTGCCACTTGTCCAGTGAGTAAATATAACTACCTTACCTTACCTTATCTTACCAGCCACTTTGGTGGGTTGCCAACCCTTGTAATTTCACCCCACAACTATAGTATCATATTAAAACATTTGCATGTCATCTTTGTCACTCTTCCACTTAAATGTTCTCGCATTCAAATGTGTCTGTGGCACAGTGGTACAGTACCAGTGTCATCTTTTCGTCCAATAATATTCGATGGCTCGTCTGTTCTGACCAGTCATAGTTCAGAGTTTTTGTTTTCATGGAAAAAATATGTGCAAAAACAATAACGGCAAGGGACACATGTACTGCTGCACATCTCATCCATCCTCGAAAAAAGCTGATTAAGCATGGTCATTTATTAAGGGAACAAACAACCTAAAACCTGCTCTTAAGTCCCTGCAGCATGTCGCGTATACTGCGGCCAATCGTGCTGCGGACAACCCTGCGGCTGCACCAATGAACGTCTGCCGGCTTGCACCAATGACAACCTTGCCGCCTCCGAATTAATTAGGTGACGCGTAGCCAAATTGAAAAACGAATTATGACCGCCTGTCATGTTGTGAAGAGGGAGAAAACATTCAGACAACGTCCCTGACATTGGCCGTTGAATACGGATAGAGAAACCATACGGATTTGGCTTGTCGACATGCTTAATAGGCTATATAAGTATACATGCGAAGGTTGAAACAAAACAGACTCATCGAGAACACTATAACTTTCCAAAAACTTCCCATAACTAGACAATCTCCCCCAACTGAATATGTGCAGCTCCAACTTTTAGTGGATCATTGACGATTTGACAAACAGGATACAACACTTCAAGATGGATATGCACCTTTCTGACTTTTCAACCGTTAGCAAAGGAGCTGTTAGCAGTGTCATGTTAGCAGTGTCATGTTAACTACACCGGCCTAAGTGCTTGCTAGCAGTGACACACAAGAAGCCAGTCAACCAACAAGTGCAAGTTCTGTATTGCACCACATTGATGTTACCATGAATATATTACCTAAATCGTTTTCTTTTCATGCTTTATATCACATCAAATAAGCAAGTATCTTCATGAAAAGATGATTATGATATTTAAAGAAAGATTTTTATAACCATTTATAAAAAAAAGTATTTAGGTGCGTTGCATAATATTGATGTAAACAGCAATTGCTTGTATCAGCTATCATATATCTCACACCACATACAAATCTATGATTTAAATAAATATTCTGATGATATGATATTTATATACAATACATCTGTACAGTACAACTGTATTCATTACTTTTTTATTCATTTCAGGACAGTAAATATACAGTCTGTGCCAGTAGATTTCAGACTAATAAGTTAGTGTGGGACCCTGACAATTTATTTTAAAAAGTATTTAGGTGCGTTGCATAATATTGATGTAAACAGCAATTGCTTGTATCAGCTATCATATATCTTACCCCACATACAAATCTATGATTTAAATAAATATTCTGATGATATGATATTTATATACAATACATCTGTACAGTACAACTGTATTCACTACTTTTTTATTCAGTTCAGGACAGTAAATATACAGTCTGTGCCAGTAGATTTCAGACTAATAAGTTAGTGTGGGACCCTGACAATCTTCCCTGATACGTCTTGAACACCCTGCTGTAAATTAAACCGCTACGGAGATGATTACGGAAACCAGTATATCGAGCATTTTATTCTCTCTCATAACGTAAACATGGCTTTAACATTTGGGATCAATACGTGCGTGTGTGGGAGAGTGAGAGGTGTTAACCTGGCCTCTGGTAGACCTCTATACGATATGTGTGTGAGAGAGTGAGAGGTGTTAACCTGGCCTCTGGTAGACCTCTATACGATATGTGTGTGGGAGAGTGAGAGGTGTTAACCTGGCCTCTGGTAGACTTCTATACGATATGTGTGTGGGAGAGTGAGAGGTGTTAACCTGGCCTCTGGTAGACCTCTATACGATATGTGTGTGGGAGAGTGAGAGGTGTTAACCTGGCCTCTGGTAGACTTCTATACGATATGTGTGTGGGAGAGTGAGCGGTGTTAACCTGGCCTC
>JACXGJ010007412.1:0-30561 GCA_016801105.1 Esox niger | reverse complement strand
TGTGTGTGTGTGTGTGTGTGTGTGTGTGTGCGCGCGCGCGCGTCTCTGTGTTTGTGCCCATTACGTCCAAAATATCAACATTTCGCTTGTGAATATGAAACAGGTGTACAAATGAGAAAGCCTGATGAGTGTTTGTTTGTTTACCTGCTTATTTTTTGCGACGCCAGGAACTACCGAATCGGCAATACACATATGAGAAATATGTGGAGGTATGCGTTCTTACCCTAAAGTCTCTCAGAAGCCATTACCTTCTGTACACATTTTCGTGGCATATTCGTGATTTGGTGGCCAATGGTAGTCAAGCCGTCTAAGCCGCATTTTTCCGTGAACATGTACGGTTGTACATCATCTAGCAGATGCCCCCATCTAAGATTTACAGTAGTGAGAGCATACATTTTCCTACTGCCACATACGCCATACGGAGTAACTTAAACGAGATTGCAACATTTCTGATGAAACAATCTCTAAAATACAGCAAATATTGTTGAATTGAGAGTTATTTTTCTTTATAATACGTTATGAATATAAACGCACGAATACACCAAACAGAGATATAATATAACCCCTGTGACCACCAAAATCACCCCCCCCCCTCTGCTTATTGGCTCGATCTCCAGTTGATAGGTCGGAAGTCAGAGTGTTTGCATACAGCTGTGGTCACGTTTGCGACAAGCTCTTCCCTGGGTGAAAGAGCAGCGAGAGAGGACCAGATGTATATGCTGCGGAGTGTGTGGGTGTTTAACTGTCGACTAGTGTTTGTGTGGGTGTATACGTACGTTACATTTTAATTAATGACATATCATGGTGCATTATTATAAAAATTTTCGCAGTAGGTCACTAAGCACTTGACTTTGTAAGCGAAAAATATCAAATTCCAGTCACAATTCAGTTACTGTCAAGTCTGCACATCGTTTTACTGCATATGAATAAAGAATAGTTTCCCATTGGCCTGACCTTTTTAGTCATCATATGAGATAATAATACATGATTGTTTTCCTCTTTCGTACAGTCTCCAATTGGATATGCTGCAGGGAAACGGAGAGATTTATGTTTTTCTGCACAGTCATCTCCGTGTCCTCTGCTCACACCGCATCGCTTGTGCTAGGCTACTGCTGACTATCATCCGGGAATATGCGGAGCTACGAAAAGAAACAAGGCCAAACCCTCACTTCGGATAAGACACGAATGGACACACATATCAGTTGAATTAAAACATTTGTAATTTAGGTATAAAAAATGATTGCACATGTCAAATTAATCAATTGAATTGATAGCATTTAAATACATACTTTATTTAACTTAAATGTTTGCGAATTACTTTTCCCACTACATCGATTTTTGCTTGATAGATCTGTGGATTTTGTTTCTACAGACAATGTACATATCGATAATTATACATTTATACATCCTTGACGAAATTACAAAAGTCCAATTTGTCCTTAAATTGAATGGATGTAGGCCAAAATATAGTCTGGTGAAATATCAATATTTGGTAGTATTGGGTTTAATCAAAGATATTATAAACAAGTAATTCAATTCAAACACACTTCACATAAAATAAACGTCTGACCTTAAACGGCGGTAGATAAAGTATATCGTTTCTAGGGGAAGTGTTTAAGTCTTCCATAAAGAGATTAGAGAGGATGATTGGGTTGTATTGACTGTGCTGCGCGGAATGGTTATCAGACCTTCCCTTAGAGCTACAGCTATCCCTGGATTGTCTGCTCTCCCATTGTCTCTCTCTACCAGGCACACAGTGCAGATGTGAATGTGATATGATAATAAAGTGCCAATTATTATACAAGCAAGTGCCTGGTCCCTTTCAACCTTTCAGCATAGAAGAGTTGGGAGGGGATTACACTGTAATCTTCCATACATGTCAGTCGCATAAGCACATTACGGGGATAGTTGTTTTTGTTGTTGTTATTGTTAGTGATGTGTCATCATGGGTGCATGTGTGTTGAAGGAACAGGAAGTGTGTGGTGCATATATCAACGTGAAGGAGGAGGTGATGTTTTTGCAAAGGCACGTGTACAAATACTACTCTTTATTTCTCTCTTTCTTCTCCTTTCTTTCCTAACTCTTTATAAGAACGTGTTAAATGATTGAAATTATTCCTGGCTATTATATCCAATTAATGCCTGCTCGTGGTGTTTTATTGTGCTGTAAACTGCTATTGCTTGTGGCTCAGTGGGCAAACACAATAGGTGTGAGTATGGCCTGCCTCCAGTGTTGGCTGTGGATCAGTTAGGGAGGGACCGTGGGGGACTTGGCCACTGCCCATAGGGGCCTAGCCAGGCCACTCTAAATCAGTTAGTTTTGGAGGAGCTCCTATTGCTTGTGTTACAAGGGGCCATTATAGACTTGTTTAAATACTCGGCCGAGAGGAAAATGCGTCTAACGCTAGCTAACCACACTCAATGCTGTATACGCCCTCGCTTTCTGATGCTTTCTTGTCTTATTTTCTCTGTTTTTCTCCCTTGCTCCTAGTATGTGCTAGTGTGTGTGTGTGTGTGTGTGCGTGTGTGCGTGTGTGTGTGTGTGTGTGTGTGTGTGTGCACGCAGTTTTAGTGGTGATTCATGTATAGGTTGTTACATCAGCTATAGCCACAGGCTCTTCTCTGTAGACTATAAACTCTTGACTAATGGAGTGTCTCTGATACTACAAATCTACAGAGCTTTTAGAGCATTCAAACTGGTACCATCTTCTTTAAATAAAGCAAGGTTTAAAGCAGAAACGTCCAAACTCAACTGCCATAAAAAGTTCAGTTCGTTTATTCCTTCTACAGGTGCATTGACCTGGAGCATAATGTGCCTTCTGGAAGTATTCTGACTCCTTCACATTTTCAACATTTTGTTCTTATAGACTTCATTTAGAATTGATTAAATTACTTTATTGCCATCAGTCTACATTGAGTACCCCATAAATACAAAGCAAACTTGACAATTTATTTTGGACATATCCAATATAGGCTACCTAAATTGTTTTGCAGAAATAATCTGAGGCCCTGTGCTTTCTCGATGACATTTCCTTAAAGGATCTCTTAGTATTTTGGTCCGGTTATCTATCCCTCAATCCTGACCAACCTCTCAGTCTATGCCACTAAGGAGCTTCCCCTGAGCATGATTCTCCCACCCACATGCTTCCCGGTAGGGATAGTACCAGACAGCGGTTGAACCATACCTTTTTTATGATAGACATATTGCTTTGAATTCAGGCCTAATAGTTACATTTTGGGATCATACGTTTTTTTTCCCTCATTCTGTCACAGTCCTTCAGGCTGTATGTCATATTCCATTTATTCAGGAATGACCCCCATCTAGCCACTCTACAGTAATGGCTTGAGCGATGGAGTGCTGCAGAGATGGTTGTTCTTCTGGCAGGTTCTCTTCAGAGAATGTTTGAAACTTTGTTAGAGTGGCCATTGGGTTCTTGGTCACATCTTTGGCCAGGGCTCTTCTTACCCTGTTACTCAATTTGGCCAGACTGTCAGCTCTAGGAAGACTGTTGGCTGTTCCCAACAAATTCCATTTCCCAATGATGGAACCCTCTGTTTTCCTGGGAACTATAAACACATTAGCATATGTATTTTAGTTTTGTACCTTCCTCAGATCTATTCCTCTACACAAGTCTATCTGTATATGGTGGTATGACCTTATATAAAATAATTAAAATTTGCATTGGTGGATCCCAATCAAGTCCTTGAGATTTGTCAATAATTATCAAATTAGACAGGATGCATCTGAGATCAGTTTGGTATATCATGGCAAAGGAGTGAAGAGATATTCCCTTTCTTATTTCAATAAATAAAAGATCCTTTTCAGTAATTAGGCCCACATTCCCCAAAAAACATGTTTTGGCTTTGCTATTATGGGGTATTGTCAGGAACTGATGGAAAACAAAATTATTGGTAGTTAACTGTGACCTGTCCATTCTAACTTAAGAGGTCTTCATCAAATCCAAAATGTATATCTGTGCAGAGCTGTATATGAAACACCAATGAGATTTTTTTTGCAGTTGTTGTATATTCACTGCCCAGACCAGGTGGTATTTGAGGTCAATCATCGGCAATTAGAAAAAATGCAGTGAGATGAGGGATCGTCAAATGTAAATTGGGTCAAATATTCATCACGTCCAAATTTATCCAAATTCAGAAAATGGCTGCTTTATTCCCACCAAGGCCTGGATGGCGTATATTCAGTTGTGCCCATAAGTTTGCATACCCTGGCAGAAATTGTGGAATTGAAAATATGACTGATGCAAAAAAAATGCCTTTAATTTAAGGATTGTGATTATATGAAGCCATTTATTATCACATAGTTGTTTGACTCCTTTTTAAATCATAATGATAACAGAATTCACCAAAATGGCCCTGATCAAAAGTTTACATACCCTTGAATTGGCCTTGTTACCGACACACAAGGTGATGCACACAGGTGAAAATGGCAATTAGAGGTGAATTTCCCACACCTGTGACTTTTTAAATTGCAAGTAGTGTCTGTGTATAAATAATCAGTGAGTATGTTAGCTCTCAACTGGATGCACTGAGCAGGCAAGATACTGAGCCACAGAGAGCAGAAAAGAACTGTCAAAAAACTGTGTAACAAGGTAATGGAACTTTAATAAGATGGAAAATAATAGAAAAATATATCTAAAGCCTTGTAAATGCCAGTCAGTACTGTTCAGTTAGTTATTAAAAAGTGGAACATTTGGGAGTTTCTCTTGATACCAATCCAAAGTCAAGTAGACCAAGAAAGATTTCAGCCAAAACTGCCAGAAGAATTGTTTTTGGTTCAAAGAAAAACCCACAGGTGACCTCAGGAGACATTCAGGCAGCTCTGGAAATATATGGCATGGTTGTTTCAAGAAGGACAATACAACAATACTTGAACATAAATGAGCTGCATGGCCGAGTTGCCAGAAAGAAGCCTTTACTGCGCCAATACCATAAACAATCCTGGATACAATAAGCCCGACAACACCTTGACACACCTCACAGCTTCTGGCACACTGTAATTTGGAATGACAAGACCAAAATAAAGCTTTTTGGTCACAACCATAAGCATAATGTTTGGAGAGGAGTCAACAAGGCCTATAGTGAACAGAATACCATCCCCACTGTGAAGCATGGTGGTGGCTCACTGATGTTTTGGGGGGTGTGAGCTCTAAAGGCAAGGGGAATCTTGTGAAAATGTATGGCAAGATGAATGCAGCATGTTATCAGAACACTTGGCGTGTGTGTGTGTGTGTCGCTTTTCAAGAACTAGTGTGCATGTTGAAGGTGTGTGTTTTCTGTTTGCCTCTGTCCATCATTGGACTGTGTATCTGTTAGTATGTTGACTATACATGCTTCCCTCTCCCTCGCTCCAGAAGATCGCCCTTGGGGTTCACCTCATGTCCCGGGGTACTCACACACACAGGAGCACATCCCCCTGTACATTTGGGTTCTGACCCACACGTTTGCCAAATGTGGTTTTCGATCTCAGAGGCTTGATTTCTATCTTTAGGAGAGAGATTGGCAGCTGTGATGAAAACAGTGAATCCAATATCAACTAAAAACTGTCACATATCAGACCCTGTTATTTCTGTGACAGAACCACAACTGCTCAACTTTTGAGTTTTACAGTTACAGAAATGAAAAGGTCTGCACGTGCAATGCACTTAGCGTATTGAGAAGGGATTCATTTGGGGAGCATGTACTAATTAATCGGGCCTTGGACTCGTTTTCTCAATGAGAAGGGAGCAAAATACATCCTTGAATGACTTGAATCAACTTTAGAGGACTAATTCAGCCAAGCAGGTGCTTTTATTTCACCCCTACTTGAAATACAATGTTCAAGTGCAGCATGATATTGGTCGGTAAATAGTTTGACAGAACAGAAAATCATTCTCTGGATGATCCTTTGAATATTTTATTTATGTGGTCGTGTTTGGTGCCAACATGTGGAAAGGAGAGGAAGGGTAAGAGCGTGTGCCTGTCCATTCAGATGAACCAAATGTTCCCTTTAGGGAAAGCTAATCAAAATCAGCCAAAAGATGAACCTCCCCTTCTCCCCTTCTCTACTCTCCCCACATGCATACTGTACACGTGGGAGAAGAGGAGATTGCCTTTTTTTTTTTTTTACTAAACTCTTAGGTGCAAGGTGCCCTATAAGGCGACTTCTTCTCATTGTTAAATATGTACTTTGTTTTTCCAGATTACTCTGTTAGATGCTGACCAAGCATATACCTAGATGTTCTTATAGTCCTTCAAGTAAACTATCTTGAAGTTCATCAGAGGCATACAGATTTTTGAGTCTTTCAATGCCTTTTCTAGCTTCAACAAGGCTATAGTTGTGCTCAAAATTTGCATAACCTGGCAGAAATGTAGAATTTTTGGCATTGATTTTGAAAAAAATACTGATCATTCATAAAAAGTGTATTTTATTTAAGGATATTGATCATATGAAGCCATTTATTATCACATAGTTGTTTGGCTCCTTTTTAAATCCAAATGATAACAGAAATCACCCAAATGGCCCTGATCAAATCTTTACATACCAATTAATGTTTGGCCTTGTTACAGACAGATAAAGTGACACACACAGGTGAAAATGGCAATTAAAGGTGAATTTCTCACACCTGTGGCTTTTCAAATCGCAATTAGTGTCTGTGTATAAATAGTCAATGAAATTGTTAGCTCTCACATGGATGCACTGAGCAGGCTAGATACTGAGCCATGGGGAGCTGAAAATAGCTGTCAGAAGACCTGCGTAACAAGGCAATGAAACTTTGTAAAGATGAAAGAGGATATAAAAAGATATTCAAAGCCTTGCAAATGCCAGTGAGTACTGTTCAATCGCTTATTAAGAAGTGGAAAATTCAGGGATCTCTTGATACCAAGCCAAGGTCAGGTAGACCAAGAAAGATTTCAGCCAAAACCACAAGAAGAATTGTTCACGATTCAAAGAAAAACCCCACAGGTATCCTCAGGAGAAATACAAGCTGCTCTGGAAAAAGACGGTATAGTTGTTTCAAGGAGGAAAATTCAACGATACTTGAACAAAAATTAGCCGCATGGTCGATTTGCCAGAAAAAGGCCTTTACTGCACCTGTGCTACAAAAATGTCCAACAACACCTTGACAAGCCTCAGCTTCTGGCACACTTATTTGATCACAACCATAAGCAATATGTTTGGAGAAGGGTCAACAATGCATATAGTGAACAGAATACCATCCCCAGTGTGGTGGCTCACTGATGTTTTGCGGGTGTGTGAGCTCTAAAGGCAAGGGGAATCTTATGAAAATTGATGGCAAGATGAATGCAGCATGTTATCAGAAAATACTGGCAGACAATTTGCGTTTTTCTGCATGAAAGCTGTGCATGGGACACTCTTGGACTTTCCAGCACGACAATGACCATAAGCACAAGGCCAAGTTGACCCTCCAGTGGTTACAGCAGAAAAAGGTGAAGGTTCTGGAGTGGCCATCACAGTCTCCTGACCTTAATATCATCAAGCCACTCTGGAGAGATCTAAAACATGCGGTTCATGCAAGATGACGTAAGACTTTGCATGACCTGGAGGCAATTTACTGAGATGAATGGGCAGCTATACCACCTGCAAGAATTCGGTGCCTCATAGACGACTATTACAAAAGACTGTATGCTGTCAATTTTGCTAAAGGGGGCAATACACAATATTATAAACTCAGGGTATCCAGACTTCAGAACAGGGGTCAGTTCATTTTTTCCTTTGTTGCCATGATTGTGCCATTATATTATGACCAACAGTTGAGTGTGAATCCCATCAGACATAAAAGCCATGTGTTTTGTCTGCTCACTCATGTTTCCTTTACAGACGGTACAAATTTTACTAATTTTCCAAGGGTATGCAAACATTTAAACACAAAGAATATATCACACAATCTTGAACTTCATCAGATGGAGACAACTTTTTGGGCATGTTCTCTTTTCAACAAGGCTATGTTCTTCAAATTTCTTCAAGATAATTATTTCCATATACAAGATGTTTTTCAAACTTTTTTGGTGAGTTTGTCAAAGGCAAATAATGACTCTAGATTTCTTTCATAGCTACAGCTCTGGGAAAAATTAAGCGACCACTGCAACTTTTTCTTTCCTTTCCAAAAAAGTTGTGAGGAACAGAAGTGAGGAACAGAAGTATTCCATTTACAGTGGTCTCTTAATTTCTACCCTTCTGCTCCTCACTCAAAACCTTCCTTTGCAACTTTTTGTATATTATTATGTGTGCTTGCTAACAGCAAAGCACAACTCTTGATTTCTGTCATTATCTTATCACAATTATTGAAATTTCTTCTTTAACATTAACAATAAGACATTTCAACACAAAACCAACTCTCAAATTTGCAGAGTGCCACAAATCAGTTCGCTTGTAAAGATGGTTTTGATATCACTTCTTTATAATTACTATGAATAGTTAACACGCATAGTTTTTAATTACATCATGAATTGTTAGAATTTTTAACAAAATATTTAAATGAGTTTCTAATGCATTTTAATCTAAAAAAGTACCATAGTTTACCTTTCTCCAATACCTTTAATGCAACCCACTCACAATCAACATTGATAAGTTCAGAATGGTCCAACCTGAGTGGCTTTTATTCAGAATTTTGAGTATATATTTACTTTTGTTATTATAAATTATAAAATATTCAGACGTTAACTGGGGTTCAAACTTAAGCCTCACTGATACACAGGTTTCATGTTAATTGGCAAATCAATCTATAATGCTAACTTCAAATCATTAAACCTACCTTAAATAGAAATTATAGGAAACTTATAAACTACAGAATATTTTTATTAAAGTAATTTGCATAGGATTAGTTAATGTTTAAACTGTGGGCTTGTTTATATTACCCGGCATTTTCCCAGACATATTGAAGAAATCTCAAGAGGCGAGATTATTTTGTTGTGTAACCTTCCAGATATCCATAGCTCTACCCTTTCCCAGAGACTCCCCTTTCCAAGGAAGCATGTGACATTTTTGATTGAGCCATCCCGGTGGTTTGCAAGAGTAAAGGCAAATCTTTCAAAACTGTATCAAATTTCGGTGCAGTTTGCAAGCATATTGCTTGATTGTCCTGCAGTTGGCGGCCACAATCATGCATGGTACATCTCGAACATGTAGGTGTAAATTCAAATGCAATGGAATTGATTATGCAAACTAGAGGGGGTCTATATAGTGTTACATTATCTTTCTGTAAACAAGCCCTGTATTTCTTGAACCGTTCAAGCTAGAGACTAAACCAACTTTCACATGTCTAGGCTATCTCACATTAACAGTGCTTATGAACATACTGATTTGCATAAGCTTCCAAATTAGCATAAATTAAGCATAATGTCTCTTGATCCACTCAGGATACATAGATCAGGCCTTAATGTTTTGGGTCTCAATTTAACATTCATAGATTTTTGGAGAAATCTGTGTTAATTAATCCTAAAACAGTATCACTTGAGCTGTTGAAGCTAGAGAGACCAAACCAACTTGGTTTAACATGTAAATCTTAACTGGAAATTCATCAGTGTTCATTGGCTATGAATGTACTAAGTAGCATTATTGCATTATTAGCATTAATTAACCCTCTAACTGAATCTCAGCTTTTTTTACTTATCATCCAGAGAGATCAAACAAGCATTGCACATATTTTGTCTATTCCAATGTATCCTTCTTAAAACTTTACTGACTATTACTATATTAATTATTAAAATGTACATAAATAGCCAAGGGCCTAGTGTATGCTGGGTTTTGTTTTTTCGTTTCACTTGGTGCCGAATAAGACCTATACAACCAGGTGAGGATAGATCCTAATCAGTGACCTAATTAATCCTCCTAGAACCGGCTTGACATCTGTGTCCCAGAGGCCTTCCCTGAACCGTTCAAGCTAGAGACAGCAAACCAACTATGTTTCACATACCTCGACTATCCCTCTGCATAAGTCCTAGACTTTTAATGACTGGGGCTATACTAATTAGCATAATTTGCATTAAATAACCCCAAAACAGTATTAATTGGACTATCAAATATAGGGAAACCAAACAAGCATTTTTTCACATGGTTTTGGGATCCCAACAAAATACATGCACACTTTTTTTAATGCAGACAAGTTGGCAGCCCACATTTAAATCTGTAAATGTATTTTCTAGTATGTATTAATTTCTATTTGCTTCTATGAGGAAATCAATCCTAAAGCGTGGACAAAGGGCCCTGAATGCCTAGATATATAGTGTTGAACAGTCACAACAGAATGGCCATTCTAAGGTATGAAGGAAATCATAATGTTGCCTTTTTTATTATTACTTTAAAACCATTTGTTTAACATGTAATTTCTTTATTCATTTATGAATCTTTCTCCTCAGATGTAGTACTTCAGATTATGATAGAATGCCTTGGATCCAAAGTGGTTGACAATTGATTGACAGACCAATGCCCTTTTTACTGTTTCCAGGTGCTTCCTCCCCCTTCTGGCTAACCCTCTTCAGTTCCATTGACCTTTCCCATCATGTCCTCTGTTATCCTGCTCTGTCTGCGACCCCGACTTCCAATATACCCATGTCTTGATCTCATTCGTTCTCACTCTACCTCTATCCCTTTATGTTTATCTATTTTTCTCCATGCCTTTCTCTCCATCTCCCTTTCTCTCTGTCTATCTTTCTCACTCAACACTTAATCTCTTTCACTCTTATTATTTACTATATTGTTCTCAGTTAATTCCTCAGATCATAGCTTGGCTTCTAATAACTCCTGTCAAAGATATCTTCCCCGTCATCCGTCCACCCTACATATCTCAGTCAGCAGTGTCTTTCTTCTTCCTGTGTGTGTTGGCATGAGCCTAGCAGGCTCTGCCCCCGCCTGCCCGCACTTTATGCTGATTGGACCAGCTGTTCCACTTAAATTCACCATGGCAACCACAACCCGTTTCCTAGCAACCCCGCTCTTTCCCCTGAGTCCTGGCCAATGCTCTCCACAGGCATATAGAGCGAGAGGATTGAAAATTCCCTTAGATTTTTTTCTGTCTTGAGACCCTCCAATGGTGTGCAGAGAAATGTTCTGTGATGAGGCGACTAAATGCAGACTGTGTTAGAGTAGGCCACAGGGACGTTTGAGAGATAATTCACAGAATTAGATGATGAATGGTTAATTACATGTACTGTATGTGTGCCTGTTTATATCATCTACCCATCTGTCATCTAGCTTTATACATTTTTGTATAAATGTGAAATTATTTTGTAAATTCATAATTTCAAAAAAAGTCTTTCTCTCTGTTTCTTTCTCCGATCTCTGCAGTGTTTTTATTCTTTTTGTGATTTTAATCACTTTATACATTGAAGTCATTGAAGTCCATCTGTGTAAGGTTAGCAGTGAAAAGGATTGTCCACCAGAGAATCTCATTTTCCCCATGTCTCTATGTCTCTTTCCAGGGCTCAGGAATTTCTATCATCCATAGTCAGAGCTGTGATATAGTCAGAGTGGTGATATAGTCAGAGTGGTGATACAGCTACAGAAGCCTTATGCTAAAGTATTCATGTGTCTGCTGCTCTCTGAGGCCCCTCTGTCAATGCAGCTTCATTGCCAGAGAATACTAATCAAAGACTCCCTGGACAAAATACACACACGCAAGCACGCAAGCATACACAGACAGACACACATATGTTGTAGTATATTCAATTTGAATTGAATGAATACATTCACATCATAAAGAACTGAGAACTTAAACAAGAGTTACCTACAGTGTTTGAACATTTATTCATTCTTTTTCCTTCACCTTATATTTCAACATTTATTTTTCCTTTTCTGATATTGCAGAATGATATTGTAATAATGATTTATTATAGACAACCTATAACTAATATTAAAATATTTCCAGACCCTATATGTATTATGGTTTAGGAGAAAGAGAAATGTTGTCATTGGTAACCATAACATTAAGAATAAATGTATCTAGTTGTCAAGGTCCAATCAAAATTCGATTTCTGCTTTTAACCCAGGTCCTCCATATTTGACGATCAGGCACAAATAAGGGTTAACTGTCTTGCTCAGGGACAGAACTGATTGGTAATCCTTTGCCTGCTCATGGATTCTGCTGGTCACAACCTCAAAATAACAATTACTGTGATAAATTAGCCATTAGAATTTAATCAAGTAAAACTAAACTTCCTTTAATTTCATTTCTGATTTTTTGGGGTGTGGCTAATTAAAATAATATAAACTCAGTAATTAATCTACATTAAAGTCAATTTCCAAATAAAATGTGTAATTCACAGAACCCTCTAACGTGCACACACACATCCCCATGTTGGAAGTGTAAAGGGACATAAGAGACCTGATGGCAGCTTAGGGCCTGCTCACATATAAGACAATTAGCAGTAAACTAATCTGTCCTTCCTGGTTAATGTGAGGCTGGAAAATGTTTTAAAAGGATACTTCAGTCAGAATCGATGTATCTATGTATTTGGACGATTTTTAAAAGAGCTTGTGCTAATTCATGGACAACAATTTACTTTCACCTAACATCCATAACACGAACATGCCGTTAAATGCTAACAGCATTTCATTGTACTGTACTTGTACTGTTCAATTACAATAAACTTGAATCGAATCTAATCAAATAACTCATTAATTACACATCTGTTAGCCTTCCATGAACACGTTATGACAAAAATGTAAATCCATTGCATGCCTACACGATAGCGCATTCATGCAGAACGTCATCTGTTGATAGCAACAATATTTTGGTATTTGTAGATTCATTGTTCCAATCAAAGCATTATAGCTGTTGTTAAAAGTGTACTTCTGCCATTCCAGTATCCCACAGAACCAGCACAGAACCTTAACTTACCTTCTCAATGAAGTCAGTGGTGCATGGAATTCCTGTCAGGATTGAATCTTCCAGGTAAATTGTCTGTATTAAATCATGTAGATGATACATCATAACTCTTTTGAATTAACCCATTAACACTTATCATCCTCTTTAGACCTGAGTTGCTAATACAGGTCTGTTTGGTACAGATTGAATTATCTATGTGTGATTTATATGGAATCATATAAATCATACATAGACAAATCCAATCTGGTCCCCACTCGACAAGCAGTTGTCAAGCCCTTCATGACAATTAACGGTGCAGTTTTCCACCCTGATCTCTTTTAGCAATAAAATGTTTTTATGTATGAATTATTTTCAGTCAATGTACAGCCATTTCTATGATGCATTCATAAAGTTTCCCTTTGTGTACATAATATGTTAAAAGGTTGCAAATATGAAAGTTTTCTTTCATATTCTGCGTTGTGTCTGTTTTCTCTTTTTAATGTCAGTGAGAAATGTGTCTAAATGCTTCATGAATTGCTTTAAACAGGAAACTGCATTGACTGAATAGAGATGATGTACAGTATTTTTGTTTCAATCATATTAGGGATTAGTTGAATCCATGGACATGCGATGCTGAATTAAAATCTAAGCCACTGACACCAGTTTTGATTAAAATGCAGAAATAAATTTGATTGAATGTACACAACACGCTCCCTGCTTCCCATCATGATCCATCTGGCAGATACCATGAACCATGATCATCCCAGGTTATTTACATAGACAATAGCATCAGGTCCATATATATGGTTCAGACACTAGACATTGAATTCAAATGGATTTGCAGAGTTCCCAACAAACGTAAACCTAGTCAATTCTTTACATTTATAGGTGCAGAATGTTAAAAGATGTGTATTCTTCCCAGGAGCCAAATTATCTGTGTAAGAAATCAACAAGGTTTCTACTTTACTATTTGCTTACGGATGGTTTTTACACACATTACTTAGCTAGATGGCTAGGGAACTCAGAGAACACCTAACCTCAACCTAAGCTCAACACAGAAATGAGCTGATATGAGCAAGCAAACTAATATTAATCACAACACACAGTAGCCAAATGTTTGTAGCCACGTTTCAGTCAGAACATTATGCCAAGCTCCATGTTCTAAACATTACAATGTCATATAAAAAAACATTGTTTAAAAGAAGATTACATTACATTAAAAACAATATGCTCTTTATGTCGTTTTTTTCATTTGACTGTGCAGTGATCAACAGTACCAAACATCTGGTACGATATAGTACAGAATCCATTGATATTCTAAATTTATGAATCTTTGTGTTGTTCTGCCAACAGCTGCATTTGGTAGAGCTACTGCATGGTAACTGTTTTGAGTGAACGCAACACAATGCCAGTGATGTGATGTACCTCTTGCATCTCAGGTCTGCTTAAAACTGTTGTTTGGTCATGAGAGGTGTTGCCTCTAGCAGTTGGTGAGCTTCTTGTTTGACAATGGCATTGTAACAAGCCCCACCTGTTCCAGGAAATCTAGCTCCAAAGAATCTCCTGTTAGCTTAGCGCTGTGCACTACCTTGCTCTCAGCTTGTCCAACAAGTCAGAAAACAGGAAAATACATGGTTTAGTCGAAGGTAATGGGTCAGGAAAAGGTGTATTAACATCACTAGATGCACATGTGGAAAAGCATTCAGAAAATGAATGTGCAGTTACACATTCCTTGTTCACATGTTATACCGGCCGAGTCTACTATTGTATGTTGACACTCCTTTCTCCAAAAGGCAGTTCTCTAAATCTGAACTTGTGAAAATACCCCCTTTTGTCTCGATTCCACAATAATTATGCAACTCTGTCTTTGGTTAGAGTTTAAAGAAATGTGGAATAAAGGACCTATCATGATTCAATGACAAATCCACAGCACATTCTTTATCATGCTAGAGAAGAGATCAAATACAGCTCCGGAAAAAATTAAGAGACCACTGCACCTTTTCTTTCCTTCACAAAAGAGTTGAAAAGGAAGGTTTTGAGAGAGGAACAGAAGGGTTAAAATTAAGAGACCACTGCAAATTGAACAATTCTGTTACTCACTCAAAACTTTCCTTTTCAACTTATTTGGAATGGAAAGAAAAAGGTGCAGTGGGCTCTTAATTTCTTTTGGAGCTGTTTATTAATAGATGCATCATTACAACTTTTTTTAAGTATATGTTTGCCATCCTAGTGTCAGTGAACATGCCAAGCCACGTTTAAAATGTTACTGAGGTATAGCCTGTACCCAGCAACACTTCCTGTAGCCTGCTTCAGTGGAGCAGCCAGAAATTAAAAAGAAACATGGAAATTGTTTGTTGACAATCCTATCTCCAAACGGCTGTTTCGTAAATTCGAGTTTGTGAGCGTTTCGCCTGTTTATCTCAATTCCGTGTGGAATCACTCATAGGTTTTATTTGCAGTTCTGCTCAGTTCTTTTGCCTTACCACTCCGGAGCTGTGACGAAAGACGGGTGAGTGGGAGAAGAGTATTTGTGGGAGAGAGAGACAATAATACAGGGAGGGAGAGAATGAGGGTGAGAGACAGAGAGAGGAAGAGGGAGAGAAAAAGAGGGAGGAAATGACAGAGAGAGAGAAAGAAACAAAGAGGAGAGGAGATCCGCAGAGACAGTTTGAGGGGAGAGATAGGAGTCCCAGAAAAACACTGTCTTATTAGTAAGTGCGGCTATATCCCAAATGAAGCCTTTCCCCTTGGCCCTTGGCACTCCATTTACGTGGTCACGCGCGACTCCATCATTTTCACAAGTGTCACAAAAGCTGAGTGAAAATGATCGAGGGTGTAGGGGCTAATTAGACCCTCCAGTGGCCCCATCCAGCGAGTCCACAATGATGCAGCGAAGTGGAATCCCATAAGGCACTGCGTTATCATTGAGCTTGCACAATTTCATACAAAATAATGTATAGCCACCTCTAATGATATGATACGTACATTTGTTTGTCTGATATTGAAGTCTCAATAAGTGTAAAAGATGAAATGCCTCTATGATGTTTAACTGAAAGGACAATAGGGATTGGTTTTCAAATGCCTTTTCCTTATTATTTAAAGGTGGAAAATGAATTGCCTCATTAAAGTATCCCAAAGAGGGTGGTTTTATTGATCCCAACACATGAACATAGAGGAAATTTGGAGAAAATGGGCCAGAGCCAGGGGCTGAGATTCAGGGTTGGATGACTCCAGAGAGGAAAGAGGAACGCAGGCCTCGGCGCTCGCCCAGTGTCCAGGGATAATCTTAACAAATCATCCCTCTCAGATGAGCTCTTTTCCTGGGGACAGCATTAGGAAATCTGACCTCCAGTAATAGGATCTGAAAGAAGATGAGTCCTTTCACATCTTCATTGTATCTCCTTTTGTATCTTTCCATCATCCTCTCTCCTGCTGCCTGGTCTCTCTTTTCTCTGGCTGTCTCTCTTTTCTGTCAATCGCTGCCTATCTTTTCTTTTCCTCTTGATGTGTTTGCACTCAGGAGCTCCGACCGCAGTATAGGCATATTCTCTGTTAGATTTATCCTTCTCAGTATCCAGGGACCTATTACATAAGTCAGATATCTGCAGAACGAGCTGGAAGGACCATCTGTCTTCATATTTCATCTTTGTGCATTTTAGCTATTGTTAAAAGTAACCTTGTTAAAAATGCAAAATTATAGATTGGTGTTCCTCCGCCGAGCGCTCCAGGATTTGTCAATTCAACGTGGCCTAGAACACTATCGTCGCTGATGAGCCCCAAAACAGGGATGGAACAGAAGAGTGTTCTTGGCAACAGTCTGCATTTTTTATTGGTACCTCTGTGTAGCACACACGCTAAGATATGACACCGGGTAAAAGAGAAGGACCTTGACACAGTCATTTGTGCAAGCAGGTACATGCATACTAAAACGAAAGAATAGGGGGAGTTGGAGATAGAGGGAGATAAGTGGGAAATAAATAGAGAGAGAGGGGGAGAAATGGGGAGATCGGTGGGGATAGAATGAGGACAGAGAGGTAGAGAGAGGGAGAGAGAGAGGAAAGGTAGAGAGAAAGGGTGAGAGAGGGATGGAGACTGAGGAGAATAACGGGCAAACAGTGAAAGAGGTAGAGAGAAAGAGGTAGAGAGAGAATTAAGGAGTTAGAGAGGTACATAGAGAGGTGTAGAACAGAGGCTCTTAGGGTAATTGAAATGTGTTTTTTGAAAAGCTGCCAGTTGGCCCACCAAGAGCCTGCACGGTGTTGGTGGGCCCCTCACGTCTCACAGGGGCCGTACACCAATCTGTCTTATTGGAAACCCCCAGTTCTGAATTAGAAGGACCCCCTGTGGTCCCTGCCAGTGTGTAGGAGGGAGAAAAGGGTCAAATCCTGACCTCCAAAGCGTCCCTGTCCATCTTGTTGTCACCCCTCATCCTCCAAACAACCCCTTCACACCCTACAGCTGGGCATCTGCCATCCCAGGAGGAGGTATGTCTTATGTAATTATCAGCAAGAATGTTTTTTCTCCAGAGACAACCATGGGCCTACGTCATTGAAAATACATTGCTAATCCTAATGCCTAACCTGTAATGCCTAAACCTTAAAGTAACCCCAATCCTAATCCTAACCCTAATTGTAGGTTTTACCCTAAACCTAACACTTGGGCCAGAAATAACCTTTCTCCTTATGGGGATGAAAAAGGATGTGGCGATCTTTCTGGGGATTTCTATTGTTAGAACTAGATAACTCCTACACACACACATGCACACACAATGTCTAAACCGTATGTTTATATAGTTAATATAATAATGTGTATCTTATGTCCACATTCGTTGAAGACAGTTTTATGTTTGGTATTTGATACAGTTTCATTAGCAGAGCACCTTGATCAGTTGACTCTGTGAGAGTCGCTCTCCCGCTGATTCATGGTTAGTGTGCAAGGCCAGAATACCGAACATACAGAATACCGGATGCAACCAAAACATATCGGAGGTCACAGGCCCCTTTATACCAAACTGGATGATTGCAGAATGTGAACTTTAAAAGGATATTAGCTTTAAATCTGCAAAAAACGATCAGCATCATAGCAAAGTTCTTATACAACTCCGTTTCCAAAGAAGTTTGGAGGCTGTTCAAAATGTAAAGAAAAATAAAATGCAATGATTTGCAAATAATTTAAACCCTTTATTCAACATCAAATGTTTAAACTGAGTTTAAATTCTTAAAAATATTAAACAAAATATGTGCCCATTTTGAATTTGGGGACAGCAACACATTTAAAAAAAAGCTGGGACATGAGCAAAAAAGACTGGAAAAGTTGTGTAACGCTCAAAAAACCCTGGTGGAACATCTCACAGCTAATTAGATTAATTTGCAACAGGTCAGTAACATTACTGAGTATAAAAAAGCAGAGAGGATGAGTCTTTCAGAAGAAAAGATGTGGATGGGTTCACCACTGCGTGAAACGCTGCACAGGCGAATAGTGCAACAATTTAAACTTGCAAAGAGTTTGGGTATCTCAACATCTACAGTACACAACATCATTAAGTTTCAGAGAATCCAAAGAAATCTCGGTAAGAAAGGGTAAAGGCCCGAAAACCAATATTGGACAACTGTGATTGCTGGGCCCTCAGGTGACACTGCATTAAAAACAGACACGAATGAAACATTTCCAAAAACCATTGTCTACAAACACAGTGTGTTGCTGCATCCATAAATGCAAATTAAAACTCTGCCATGCAAAGAAGAAACCGGATATAAACAAGATCCAGAACCGGTGCCACCTTCCCTGGGCCTGAGCTCATTTAAAATGGACTCATTTAAAACAGACAGTTCAAACACCAGCATGCATGTTTGGTCTGTTCTCTGCTGGCAATACTTGGCCCTCATTTAGGATGGTTGCGGTTGGTATTTGTCCCTTTGGTTGTAGCTTGGCAATGTGGGTGGATTGATTTCCTGCCTGTTGGGCCCTGTCCAGGGCCTCCCCTGGATAGGGCCACAGTGTCACTGGACCCCCCTTTCTCAGCCCCTACATCTTACGCTGCTATATTATTGTGCTGGGGGAGTAGGATCAATTCTCCTTCTCCACTATAAATCCTTGTAGATCTAAGGAATGCATTTTCCAATTTGTCCCTGTCTCCTGTCGTTTTAAACTTAGGAGGACATGAGGTTTTGGCTCACACCTGCGGAGTACCAGGCCTGACTCATTGCAGTCCCTGTCCAAAGTCCTCCTGGGTTTGTTGCAGATCAACATGATACCTGATGATTTCAGCTGCCATTCTGCTGATCCTCCCTCCCCCGTCTGTCTCTGTCCTTGTCCATCTGGTCATGCCTCCGATCTGGACTAGGTTTAAATAGACTCTGGGCTCAGCCCACCTGCATCAATTCATTATTACTATTTGGACTCAATATGTTCCTCGGCACAGCCAGAAGAGGACTGGTCACCCCTCTGAGCCTGTTTCCTCTCGAGGTTTCTTCCTATATTTCAGCCTTCATAGGGAGTTTTTCCTAGCCACTGAAGATCAACACTGTTGTTTGCTCCTGGGGGTTTAAGACCAGGTGTTTTGTAAAAGCACTTTGTAACAACTGCTGAAAATTGATTGATTGATTGATGCGTGATGGTATGGGGGTGCATTAGTGCACACAGCATAGGTGCTTTACACATCTGTGAAGGCACCATTAATGCTGGACAATATATACAGGTTTTGGACAACATATGCTGCCATCCAGACAACATCTGTTTCAGGGAAGGCCTTGTTCATTTCAGCAAGGCAATACCACATTCTGCACATATCACAACAACATGGCTCTGTAGAAATATAGTCTGGTTACCAAGCTGGCATGCCTGCAGTCCAGACCTGTCACCCATAGAAAACTTTTGGCGCTTTATGAAATGAAAAATACAACAAAAGAGACTCTGAACTGTTGAGCAGCCAAAATCCTATATTAAGCAAGAATGGGACAACATTTCACTTTCAAAACTACAGCAATTGGTATCCTCAGTTCCCAAATGCTTACAGACTATTGTTAAAAGAAGAGGTGATGCAACACAGTGGTAAACATGCCCCTGTCCCACTTTTTTTTTTAAACATGTTGCTGGAATCCAATTAAAAATGGGCACACACTTTCCCAAAGACAATGATATTTTTCAGTCTCCACATTTGATGTCTTTGTACTATTTTCAATTAAATATAGGGATAAATGATTTGCACGTTTGCATTCAAAGTTGTAGATTCTTTAATTTAGGCAGATGATGCACATTCCCAGGCAAAGGAAAACACGTTTTGGTCAAACTTACTAAAATACCTTTTTTCAATTAAGAAATGTCACCTAGAAAATTCAAACTTTCATGTGCCTCCTTAACAAGGATGGGTGTATAATGTAAACAAAAAAAAATGTACATGATGAACCTAAATTCTCCCAAAAAGACTCAAAGACTTAATTGTGATTGTGTGAGGTAATGGTGCTGCGGGGATAGGAGTTCACATTGTCTGCCATGTCATGCGAATTCCTTTATTACAGCTTGCCTGTTCTGTACGAGAGTATTTTTTGGACAGATAGAGCTGCTGGCCAGGTAGAACTGCAAAAGTGTTGCGACAGCTCTCAGAAATATTACTGCCGTGTGTTAGCCTGATAGACATCGGTGGGAGAAAGTTGTGATGAATTACTATTTAGAGGACAGTCACGGGGTGCTGCTGACGTTCTCAGCATGTAATTCAGAAAACGAGAGGGAACTGCCTTACTTGGATGATGTTAAAAACATTGTTATGGAGCCAGGCAATGCAGATGTTGACAGTGATGCTGACGTAATAAAGATAAACTGCATTTTTGTCACAGACATAGAACACGTTTTGGAATTAGTTGAAACAAAATATGAGATGATGAGATGGAGAAAAAACCTGATCAAACTAAATCACAAACTAAAGAAAACGTCTTAGTGACGAGGGGTTCCGGTCTGCCATGAAACATTTATCAATTTATAGTGGTAAGTGCTATCTACATTTTCAGATTAATATTTGTCATTTCCGTTTATTGAAAGTTAGCTTTCTGGTTGCTAGCTAACAGTACTATTGTACTAATAAGTACTATTTATTTCACAACAAGATGTTTGTTTTCCAACATCAGTGTAAGGCTGTGTGTTGTAGGTCTTGTAGTCTAATAATCTTATACCACACTTTAAAGTTTTGACCGCAAACCTTAATGACAATTCACTACAAAACTCATTCGGGAATTTGCCGTCAAATAAATAATACGGGTAAAGATGGATGACTATTGTACACCTCAGCCCTCCACATCATGACAACTCTGACTCACTACCCAGAATAAAGATCCCAACAATAAAAGTTTCCTGCAAAATTATTTGAAATACCTCTTTTTCTCAGTGGGAAGCTACTGCCTGTACACGTTAGCCCAATGTCAACACTTTAAATCCAATGTTGGTGAATTAGCCTAGTTGGTCAGCATAGTGTTGCTAGATAACCTTTGCAGGCAATTTTCAGAAGTTGGCATACAAGTTCAACATTCAAAGCATCATAACCTTCCGCATTGTTCCTTCAATTGCATTACATTGGGTAAAATTTTAGAACTGTAAATTCCCGGAAATGTAAACAGGCAATATAGCTTTAATATAGCATTTGTTTTGCGTACGGCCAATTTGCTTTAAAATGGCAATATTTTCGTCATAGCTTCCAGACAAAATTTGAAAAATAATAAAATGGAGGTTGGGGCCCTGAGGCCCACATGTAGTAGTCTGGCCATGACAGTCAGCAGACAATTAAATGAGGTTATCTGCTTAACTATCATCCCCTAGATTTAGATTGGAGGTTAATCTAGACAACGACCTGGTCTCCCCATTTACGATATTTAGCTACAGTGGGCCAGTTTGGGGATTACAAATGGGTGTGTGTGTGTGTGTGTGTTTGTGTGTGTGTGTGTGTGTGTGTGTGTGTGTGTATATCTTCCAAACGGCTGCATTTTACCTCTATGGGGCAGCATAGGGATTACACACAGATTAACAATGTTAATCTGAAACACAATCTCTGATTGGTCCACATTACCGTCCAATAAAAAAAGGTTTGGCGCAGTCAGAACATGCAGATTTAGACCCACACACAGCAAACAAGCATTTACACCTACACAAAAAGTTCATATGTCTGCACTTAAAATGTAGAACAGGAATGGGTCTGTGGAGTAAACACAGCTGTAGACAGTCATTTTATTTTCTGAGAAGGATAACTATAAAAAACTATTTTGATTTCTTCATTGATCTCTCCATTTTTTATTTCTTTAATGTTTTTAATTTCTCTTCATCCACCGCTGATAGATATTTAACCTTCCTGTCCTCTGAAGGAAGGGGTGGGGTGTTTTGTCAAGATATTTGGGGGTGATTGGGAGAATTATTATTTGGTGATGAGGTTGAGGATTAAGACTAAGGTCCCGGCTGAGCTTTTCGAGGGTCTTAAGTACAGCTTTGATTGGCATGAAAGTCTATATTATAAAATATCGTAATGGAAAATCGACCCTCTCCATAAGCTCTGATATGAACTATGAACAGTTGTGTGTGTGTGTGAGTGTCTGTGTGCATGCCTGTGTGTGAGTGTGTGTGTCGGGGGGTAAAATCTGTGCGCGTATTGGAAGCAGCGACTTGGGCAGGAGCCCAAAAAAATAGAAATCACTTAGGAAGTGTGTTAGTTGGCCAAAGATAGTGGGAAATAAGATCCGTTGTACTTTGGCTGACCCACCCTCTTCTCCTTTACTTGACCAGTAACCGTGTGTTTTCATGGTACTCTGTTTATGCAGGCTTTATGTGGACAGCAGGTGGTCGGCAGTGGTGCTGCTGGGGATGAGAGACCAACTTTTACCCAGCGACCAGAGGGACAATGGAAGGCTGGAGCTGTCTTGTCGAGGCCTAGCTATCCTGACCCCACCATTGTTTGGCTGCGCAGCGCAGAGCAGGGTTAACAGATGGCCCGCTGAATCTGTTACCTTTCTGCGCGACGTACAATATGTCCGCTCCTCTGCGACTGACCGCCGAGATATGGCATCTGTTCCTCCTTTACAGACTCTGGGTGGCGGAAGAAGAGCAGAGCCAACCCCATTTTAAAATCTTAATCCTACTGAATTTATAGGATGTAGTATACACTTAAAATGATATCGATTGGAAGAATGTGAAATGCGTTCACTGTATTCAGTGCAAACGCTGAGCGATTTTATGGGCAAACACTTCAAACGTTTTAAATTGGGACACTTTCGGGGATGCCTTGTTAGTACTTGTTTTTTATACCCGTAGAGAATTTGCATGCATTTCTTGATAATTAACATGTAGGCCTATATACTGGAAGGCTAATAAAATACAAGTTGACACTAAACACATGATATGAGCCAATGATGATCCAATGTAGATACTTGATTATTTCCAAGAAATATATTGATCAGGCATTCCGGTTTTAAAGATAGTTGGTGCTGTAGGAGTAGCATGCCAGATTCAAACCTATGCTGCAGCAGTAATATCGCACCAGAGCCAGTGACTTGGACAGCTAGACCACCCTAAGACAACCAATTTAGATCACTGCGAGTATATTTAAATACATATTCTTTCCCGAGTGAAGATGGAGTCCTGTTGCGTGGGCTTATAAACAACATGAAAAAAATACCTCATGTTTTGTCAGCTTTAACCCGGCAACCATCTTGCGTCTTACCTTCAGACTTTGATAATGAACATGAAAAGCTCCCATCCTGAGCTCCGAGGAATAATGATCTGGCATTGCATAACCTGTACCATCCTCACATTCAGGACGCATCCTCTCAATCTCAGTGACACCGATCAGTGAATCCAAAAATACACCAAGAAAAAACCCTGAGACAAGAGGTTGATTTTCCCCCTGAATGCTCTGCCCCTGGAGACAGTGATTAAGGACGGATAAGATGTTAGATGTTATGGAAATGTAGGAACCATGTGGTGATAACTAACCAGCTATACCAACCAAATGCCTTTAGCTGAGACTATTTACTGTTCAACACCAGCAATAAAAGTGCCTGCGGTTGGTGTGTGTGCATGTGTGTGTGTGAGCACTTCAAATCAGATCTCAAAGTCTCATATCAGTATCTGATGTTTATCCAGGGGAGATAAATATGTGTGTGTGTATGGGTGTGTGTGCGTGTGCGTGAACCCACCTCTTCTCACTCACCTCAAATACCACCCCCTGGTGTGATTTATCACCGTGACAACTGGGCTAGAGCCTTTAGATGGAGATTGGGCTGAATTGTGGTAATTTGCATGTCCGATGTGTATGTGTGTGTCTACAGAAATTGATTTATATGAGCTGCAGAGGTTAATGACAGTGTCGCTCATTGCCGCTTGTTCTTTCCACTCTAATGTGCTCATAAGAAGATGATGGCGGGACCCTGTGGCTTTGTATTCCTACCTCCCTCCCTCTCTCTCTCTTCCCCTCCCTCTCTCTCTCTTCCCCTCCCTCTCTCTCTCCCATCCTCGCTCCTCTGCAATCTCATTCAACTCTGCCATCTGACCTTAGCGTGATGCTGTTTATTTTATTCGCAGGCAATGTTGATCATCTTTAGGTAGAAGTGGTAGTAGATGAATGAAACAAAGTCCACCTCACTGGGTTTATGTAGGCCTTCGCTAAGACACACGGAGATGCATCGATCATCGGACATCGTTACCTGCAATGCAGATAGACACGCGCACACGCACGCACACACACACACTCATGCACAGGCATGCCCTCTCACAGGAATCAGAAGGATCGGAAGGAGCGTCATCTATTTCCACATCGGCCTTCATTTAAAGACAGTTAATAATCCACCGTCTTCCGGAACAGTCTTGTGAATCTGAATTCGGCATTCTTCACTGCGGAAGTGACAGAAAGCCAACTTGCCCAATGTCAAGAGAGGTAAACATCCAATGTATTCACAAAACACCCATGGCATGTGTCCGTCATATCTGTTTTACCATGGCTTTTTATAGCTGTCTGTTGATTCTACTAAAGCTTTGCCAAAGAGAATTCACTAGTTCTGCTCGTCGCCAGCTGGGTATTGCGTTTTCTGCTTTCATCAAATGGAAAAATATCTGTTTCTTTTCTCTCAAGAAAACTCTCATGAATTGGAAATATTCTGACAAGAGTTTTAGAAGCGTGAAAGGGCTTGTCTCTCGTTCTCTTTTGTCTCATTCTCCTTTTGTGCACTCGCTTTCCCCTCTTCTTTGTCATTTCAATCACATTTTCAATGAATGAAAGTTTGCAGAGATAACGTGGAAGCACAATCTGTGTAAGATTACCAGGGAGAGGGAATGCGTTTCAGAGAAATCCCTGTCTCGTTCTCCAACCCACCCGTTTCCAGTCTCTCTCTTCGACCCTCCCTCTTGCGATCCCATCCGATTCCCTTGCTCTACCACTCTTTGATCTTCTCTTCTTTCTGCATCACGTTGGACAATGTTGAATCTCTGGAAGAATCACATTCACTGATTTCTACAAGCCCAATTAGGAAGCACATTTCACTATTGTTGTACAGACAGTATCTACCAAAATCATGCATCTGTACCTTCTTCTCTGCACCATAACACAACATGGGGTTCCCTCTGTTTTGATGGTAGTGATGAAACATGATTATTATTTATTCTTGATTGCAACCTATCAAATTAAATAAAGGGAAGTCGGTAAGAGAGCTGTCTGCAGAGAACCTTCAGAACTGAACTAGAAGAACTGGACGAAGAAAAGCTAGAGCATTGGAAGAGAGAGACGTTAGACACGTTAGACACGGTGGAGGGCATATTCACCATCTGTCACGGGTGCTAGAACAGGGACCAGACACCTAGAGCACATAAAAAACACTGGGACGATTACTAGTAGAATGGACCAGGACCCTATCAACCCAAAATAACTTAATAAATGTATGTGTTTGATTTGTGTTTTATGTATATATCATTACTATATATATATATATATATAGTAAAGTAATGATAAAAGGATATGAACATATTCCTCACTGGAATGCTGTAAAAATTGCAATATGAACATTCAGAACACAGTTCCCCTCAGGAAAAAAGAAAATACTATTGATGTTTAAACGCTTTAAAATCAATGATTCGGTTGGAAAATGTCACAAAGCAGATTGGCAAAAAACCAAGCACAGCGGTCAAAAGGTTGTTCAACATTTGAACATCTCAAGAATGTTCCATTGAAAATGCCTTGAGTAAAACAGAATAAAAAGCACCTTCACTCATAGCAAAAGGCTGTCTGAGTATTATTGTAGAGAAAGAAAACCATAGACTAAACAGTGAAATCCTTTCGTTCCTTGCAGAACAAATACGCTGAATCATTATACATTCATACCCCATGCACTGAGAATGTAATAATAAAGAAAAGAATCGATGAGATCATATGTACTAGAGAAAAATCCATATTTTCCTCATCTCAAAGGAAATGTTCTCTATTAAAGCTCAGAAACATGCTCTAATATCTTCATGTTCTATTTAATCACCAGAAATCCTCCATTCATTTCCAGAACCAAAATGCTGTGATAACAATAAAAGGAAAAAAATCCTGGAAAAAAAACATTAGCATAATCATATGTGTTCAATTTGCATATTTATTAGTTCATGTTGCTGGATTTCTGCTTTTGATTGATTACCGTAGCGTTTCATGTACAACTGTGTGTGTTCATATTGAAGCCTGTGAATGGGGGTTTGTGGTGCAAGGGCTGGAAACGAGGGGATAGGTGAGAGGGGTTAGGGTTTAGGGATTGGGGTTAGGCTCAGTTCTGCTGTGTTGTCTGTCGTTGTTGAATAATCAGCTGCCGTCTGTTGGGGTCAAGGTTGGTTAAGGTCAGGGTTCACCAACAACAGCGGGTGTCTTATAAGGCAAGATGGTGTGGTGCGTCTGTCTGCTATGTCACAATCACACAGACACACACACACACCAATCCCCTCTCTGTCTGGGACTAACTGTTATAAGTCTATATTGTTTAGGATTTTTTAAACTGCCACACTTATGCATGTCATTTCAATACCTAATTTATTCAGCCTTACACACACCTCTTTTGTTGTTTATACCCCTATACACACATCAACATCGGGACACCGAAGTTTTTAATTACCTTATTCCTAACCTCAACTGTAAGTTCGCCCCTGGGTGGGGTTATGGCAAAATACTTTTTTTGGCATTTAAAACACTATTTCGAAGGTTAAGGACCAATTGATTAAGGTTCTAAATAGAACCGCGATGCAATTATTAACCTTGTCCTAAATTTATAAGAAAAACCATTACATTCTTTTTTTATATAGCACCAGAAACGGGATCTGATATGACTGACTCTCTATAGAATTATTTAATAGTTACACTTTATTTTGAGAGTCCCAATTTCCATTTGTAGTTGGTCCACAAACTCTAATATCAACAATGGGTAAGTTGTAAGGTTTGGGTTAGAATAAAGGTTAAGGTTAGGGTAATGGTTAGGGTTAGTAGATAGTTGACTGAAGTGGTACTGATAGTCTGTACATATTCTGTATAGCATACACAGAAACACTTGGAACTCTCAAAATAAAGCCTTACAGGGAAAATCAGGTAAACTACCTCTGAAACAGCTGATGGTCCTTCCGGAAATAATTGAGAACAACTTGTTTTACCATAGCAATCTTAAATGACACATGGCCATATGTGAGTCTTCCACAGGACTTAACGACCAGCTATAATCATATACATTCTGATATGTGGTGGTATAACACAAAATACAAACAGTGGAATGACTCCCTCCCTCATGATGGCACCAAAAGAGCTATGAGCTGAATACACCCCAAACCTCCACAACGACCTGCCACAAGTAGTTGTTTGAGTTTTTATGGTTCCAAAATCCCTCTTCCCGAAGACCCACGATTCGCCCTTTTATTTTTATGTTGTGGATCACATACATATAACCGAATATGTATCATCTCAATGTGTATACAACGCTGTTACACAGCTGATAAGGGAACCCGATATAAACACACACGCACACACACACACAAATGCACACACAAACACACAGACGCACACATATTCTATCTGGCCCTACTTAATATCTAATGACGAGGTTTCCACACATTTGCCCCTCCACCCGAGGGCAGGGGGGTTGTGGGATTTGGGGCTGTGCGGGGTCGTCTGAGTTTGCGGCACGTGCCGAGAGGCAGCTGCTGATTCACACAACCCCCTCTTAGACACACACGCTCCAAAACACATAGACACGCACACACACAGACACACGCGCGCACACACACACACACACACACACACACACACACACTGCTGTTTGAGTTAAACAGCCACAGCCAGGGGAAAATTAGGGTCATATGGTGCTGTTCTGTATTAGAAGGACAGGTTGGACTCCCGAGGTGTAGAAATGACTTGTTCAGGCCAGTCCAAGGGAAGGCTGTATTCCATGCTCTAAGTCTGATGACAACATCGCAAGTGTTTTCACCTCAGGTGACTTTTATTTCCACCGCTGTCGGTCTTTGTTATCCATAATTCTACCCTTAGTTGTAAAAGAATAAAGATGATGTGTGAGAGGTCAGTGTGCGTGTACAAGCGTGTGATACGGACATTCAGGGCGTTGGGCCATGGTCGCAGTCTGACTTTACATGGGCATCAGATTGCAGGTCTGCCAAACTTGCTAAAGGACGAATCAGCTAGCAAGGTGCTGCTATGCCAACAGATATGAGCAGCCTTGCTGTATTTACTATTATTTCACTAGGTAAGTGAATAAGAACACATTCATGTTTTCAGCAGCTACTGGGAGAAGTTGCTTTTTGCATCCCTGTCTGTAGATGCATATAAATATATATTTTTAAACATAATATTTTAATCCTTTTGGAATGTATTTTATTTGTGAATGCAAGACAGTCTGCGTGGGTGAAAACATGTTCGGTGATGAAATGTCACTTCCTAAAATTATTGTTCAGTGGGTTAGTTCCCTAACGTTTTGTACATATTTTCTCTCCAAAAAGTCAGTTTTCCACATTTAATATGTCTGACAACAAGGAAAACGTAAATATGTTACCCTAAAGGATGTAAGCCAAGGACAAAAGATTAGTTCCGCGGAAAAGCAAGGCAGAGCTGTCAGCTGTCCTGTCCTAACATAAATGCTAAGCTATGTCTTATGTAAGCAATTATTCAATATTTGACCCAACAAAACGATCGGGTCTTTTTTATTTAGTCACCTTAATTTTGAGGTTTGGATCATTGGTTTTACTAGAGGATTCTAAACACATTTCTTATATTATTTCATCCAGTGGCCAAAATGTATTTTTGCTTGGGCCCCCTAAATTATTTAAAATGTGTGTATAGTGTCACAATCACACTCTTTCTCTCGCTCTCGCTCTTTCTCTCTCTCTACATATCAGTCTCTCTATCTCAATTGATAACTTCCATTTTGCTTTTTTGACACGTTTTATAACATAATGCCAAAGCGTGCTGTTACAATAAAACAACAGTTGTTCACAGTGTTAATGTTGATTCGGCGGTTTAACATTTGTATTATAGTCTTAGATAGCTATTAAATAGATTTTTCTCTCTCTATCGCTCTCAGGGGATGGCGAGGTGACAGACCACTCCTCCCGTTAGTCAATACTGGCCGTCGCTTCACGCTTCCTTCCTCTCAGGCCAGTTGCCATGGAAACAGGGGGATATGGTGTGTTTTGGGATATGTGTGTGTGTGTATGTGTGAAATTCAAAGTTGAGTGAACATACAATTCAACTTAAGAATGTAACTATATGTAGCATTTGGACATTTAACTAATATCCCAAACGTTCAAACAGATTACAGCTGATGGCAATACAAGTGTGTGTTAAATCCACTGTAATGTTACTGTGGTGAGCATTCGCAGTCCTCTGGCAGTCAGCTGCCTATTGCACTTTGGCTAGATTATTAGTATTCTGCATCAAAACTATGATTGTTATTAATTGCTTTTTACAGTCCACAGTGTTCCATTATCAGCATTGTGAAAAATTTTGCTTTTTTTTTAGATTCTGTGGATAAAGCACTATGTTTTGTTCTTTCCCATAAGAATGCTGTGTCTTTTCCGGAAAAATCTGGTTGTAAACCCCTTAGAATCTAAGTCTGGTTGATACGACATACTACACCTTATACGAAGCGCACTGACACCAGATACTTAGTCAACCTTCTCTGAACCTTGTCTGCACTACATCCTATGTCCTCCTAAGTCAACCTTCCACGAGCCTTACCTGCACTACATCCTATGACCTCCTAAGTCAATATTCTACGAGCTACTTTCTGTCTTCTTACGTTAACCTTATCGCAGGCCTGCTAAAATCTGATTCTATACCCTCCTACCTCAACTGTACACATTGTCTACTGTACAGAGTGCTTTTGCAGGTGTAAAAATGTGACAGTCAAATTGTGTGTGACCTATGGTGGTTCAGGCTGCTGCCTCCAGGGCCTATGAACTGCTGCAGAGCGAGCTGCTTTTACTTAT
This sequence comes from Esox niger, assembly GCA_016801105.1. Lineage (NCBI taxonomy): Eukaryota > Metazoa > Chordata > Actinopteri > Esociformes > Esocidae > Esox > Esox niger. The sequence goes on along the minus strand of JACXGJ010007412.1, from coordinate 263 downwards.
TGTCTCTATCTAATAAAGTGTTAGCTTCCTGTTCTGATGATGTTCAAGAACAAAGTTATGCAATCAAAGTCAGGGGAGAGCCATTTTATTCAGCATAAGACATTGATGTTCCTTTGTGCTTCTCCAAAGAATACAGGAAGTTCCACAGTACTTATAATACAAGGGAGGCGGCCTAGGGTCAAACCCAGCCAAATACCCTCCAATAAGAAAGGCCTAAATGACCCTTGTATGGGTTGTTCCAACATATGGTCAATGGTCCTATC
>JACXGJ010007411.1:0-30572 GCA_016801105.1 Esox niger | reverse complement strand
TATATATATATATATATATATATATATATATATATATATATATATATATATATATATATATATATATATATGTATCATTGTAAAGCACAATAAAACGTGGCATATAACATTTTGTTTAGATTTAGCTTGTTTTCAGGAAACAGAACAAATAAAGGTGTATAACACAACTATTATGTCGTCGTATTTGTGAAGCAAATATGTGTATAAGAATTATGCAATTTGGATTGTCTTGATTTTCAATAATAATTGTTATTGTACATTAAATGAATGTCGGATGTTGGGATAAATCAGTCGGTTCCCAATGACGCTGAATGTTTGAGTCGCATTAAAGTACATCGCACTTTCTCGGAAGAACACTCTTAGGTCCTGAGGTCAAAGAATGTGCATTACGGATAGACAACGTTAGCACTAGTGATGGCCAAACAAGGCTTCATTAACGTTATTTTAGAAACAGGATATTATGCTGGCATCGCAATAAAAGCCATAATTGAAATGTATCAGGCCATATAGTTAACAATCTAGTCTGTAAAAAAGAACAGAAAAGAACAACATTGGAACGGACATTGATCATAAAATGACAGACTAAATTGATTGGCTAGATTATTTACTATATTGCCTTATATATTTCAATGATGGCTTTTATTTTGAAAAAGAAAATCTGAGTTAGCACTGCCAGCATAATATCCTGCAGCTAGAAGAACGGTAATGAAGCCTCGAATGACCAACACTAGTTAAGAGCACCAACTGACGTACTGAATTGCTGGTTTGTTAAAAGAGACTATAAATACTCTCACTCGTGTTAGGATACAAGTCAAAACTAAATTGAATACTGTCAGTAGGTTGGATAGACGGCTCGTTGGTCTAGGGGTATGATTCTCGCTTTGGGTGCGAGAGGTCCCGGGTTCAAATCCCGGACGAGCCCTATTTTTGACTAGTTTGGTTAAAACGCAGGTGTTTGAACATGCAATTTGATCGTTGTCACATCTTGACATAATCTCGAATCCCAACTGTATACATCTATTTCTTTATTTAGCAATGAAAAGTAGAACTTATAATGTATATTTGTTGTCATAATTCTTATATACTACCCTACATAAGAATGCCATAGGGTTAAATAACATACAGTATCATCATGCCCACTATCCATGCCAATATGACGAATCCAACCAAATCTGAACTGCATTGCCACCACAACTTTTGTATAAGGGAAGTGAAAAAGAAAGCGAAAAATATACACTTATTTTTGTATAATAGGAGAAGATTAGCAGTACACGAATGACTGCTTTTCACATGTCTGCTTCCTCTCAGTTGTGTGGTAAGAGTAGGAATGAAAGAGCAAGTTCGAAAGTGAGAAAATACCAAACGCAGAGACAAAAGAGATCAGGCAGAAGGACTGAGAATGTGTGACTGACTTTTCATCCAAAGACACATCACTTCAAGAGCCATAGGACAGGTAAAATCTTTTCTTCTTTCTGTGTGTGTTTCTTGTTTTCAATCCACAAGTTTCAGGCAGTCGCAAGTGCTGTAAGCCAAAAAAGCTGAAGTCTACTGAAATGTATATGTAAAAAAAGGAAGTATTTTTTTATTACTACTCTTAACTATGCTGAATAACATTTATATTGACAAATGGAACCAGAAGCTATATCTTTTGTGATTTGAAATATAAAGTAAACATAATACAACATTGCATTTGGTTAGTTATATCTTTATTCCAAACACAATAACCCATAATGACCTAACAAAAACTGCTTTTAGAATATTTTGCTAATAAAAAAATAACTATTACATTCTGTATATACCCTTTGCTATGACACAAACTGAGCGTCCTTTTCCCACTGATCATCTTTGAGATGTTTCTACAACTAAACTAGAGTATATCTATTCTAAATTCAATTAAACTCGATGAAAAAAGGCACACACCTGTCTCTAAAAGGTCCCATTGTCTACTATGCTTGGCAAATAGCAAGCCATGAAGTTAAAGGAATTGTCTGTAGCGCTCAGAGACAGGATTGTGTCTTCGAAGAAATCTGGGGAAAGGTAGGGTACTAAATATGTCTGCACCACTGAAGGTCCTCAAGAACACAGTGGCCAACATTATTCTAAAATAGAAGAAGTTTGGAACCACAAACGTCGTTCCTTTAGCTGGCCGCCGATCCAAATTTAGCAATCTGGAGAAAAGGGCATTGGTCAGGGAAGTGCCTAAGAACATGATGTCCACTTGAGATCTAGAATTCCAGTGTGGAGATGGGAGAAGACTCCATCATTTCTGCAGAACTCCACCAACCAGGCCATTATGGTAGGCCAGATGGAAGCCACTCCTCAGTAAGGCACAATGGAGCCCGCATGGAGTTTACCAGGGCACATAAAGGAATCCTAAAACTATTCTCTGGTTTATTGAAATCAGGTTGAACACGTTGGCCTGAATGCCAAGTGTCTGGGGTATTGGGGTACTTCATTATGTGGTATTGTTTGTGGATTGATGGCAAAGCAAAGACAATAGGTATTACACAACAAAATGTGGAAAACCTGAAGGGGTCTGAATACTTTCTGTATGTACTACTCCTCTTTAACATAATCACTGTTATATTTTTCTTTGTATTTTTCTCTATGTCTTTCCAGAAATGAAGGCTTTCACTGCTTTTCTCTGGGCTCTGTTAATGGATGTCCATCACTGCACCCATTCTTCTTCAGCAATGCACACTATCATTGTCAACCTGTCTTCCAAAAATCTGTCGTTTGTTCCTGGAAACCTATTGCCATCCATTGAAGCTCTGGACCTGTCCCAGAACAACATTCATAAACTCCAGCATGATGATTTCCAAGTCACAACTCACCTGAAGTTCCTCAATCTATCATGGAATGTCTTGGAGGAGATAGATGATGAGACATTCCATCCAACTCCGCTCCTTGAGAGTCTAGACCTCTCACACAACCGACTCCAGAACCTCTCTGAGCAACATTTTTTGCTGGTTGTTCAGAATCTCCAATTTCTAGATCTGACCTTTAACCTGTTCCAAACAATGACCCTGGGAGAGAATTTTTGCAACCTTAAAAAACTAGAGAGACTGGGGCTTGGAGCAAATATGATCCGGGTGGAGGATTTCATCAACATCACAAATGTACACCTGCAAACTCTGACCCTTCTTCTGGAGAATCTCACAGCCTATGAGAGTGGCGGTCTGAGAGGAATCCAAGCAGAAAAGGTCCGCATTGGCCTGACGAACAAACCCACCGACAAACATCTGATTGCAGATGCCCTGTTGATGTTTGACAAGGTTGAGCTAATGGGTATAAACCTGAAGGGCAACCACAGGTACCTGGTGGACCTTCTGAAGGAGAGAGGGGAAGTCAACACATCCCATCTGTACCTGACAGATATAGCCATCTTCTGGTGGCAGTTGACCAAGACCATAAATGCTGTGTTCCAATCTCCCATTATGCACCTTGGAATTTCAGATGTGTCCATCCACATACCCCCTTACCACGACACCTTACCAGACCAATCCCATACTAAATTCTTCTCTGCCAGACGAGCTGTTGTTGCTTCCTTTTTCTTCTCCCTGGAATATCTCTGTAACTTCTTCATCAACATGCCTGTGGAGCACCTGGCAATTACTGAAACCTCCATCCTACACATGACCTGCCCAAAGATGCCAAGCAAAGTACGGCAGCTAGATATCTCAGACTGTGCCCTGACTGATACAGTCTTCTCCAGAGTAGAACAGCACGTCCCATTAGAGTGTAAAACACTGAATGAAGTTGAAATCCTGGTACTCAGAGGGAACAACCTAAAGAACCTCCAAACGTTAAGCAAGAGGGTGCAATACATGAGCTCTCTCCTTTATTTGGACCTCAGTCTGAACTCACTGATTTACAACAACCAAGTATGCCACTGGCCTCTAAGCATCATCCATTTGAACCTATCCTCGAACGGCCTGAGTGAGTCAGTTTTCCACTGTCTGCCGAATGGCACTGTGACCCTGGATCTCCAGAACAACCAGATCTCTAATGTACCAGAGACCCTGCTGGCCCTGAGATCCCTCTTGGCTCTGGACCTAAGTGCCAACCGCCTGAGGGAACTCCCAGTGTGCACTGGATTCCCACACCTTAATTACCTCCTTCTCAGGGAGAATTCACTCCATGCCCCGTCTGTGAATGTTCTGGAGACTTGCCCTGTTCTGAAGGTGCTCGACGCCAGCCATAACCCCTTCACCTGTACGTGTAACCTCCGGAGCTTCATGGAACTGGGTGCTGGGAACGGGTTGGGTGGCAGAAACCCAAGAATCCAACTTCTTCATTGGCCACTAGCGTATCGCTGCAGCTACCCCGACGACTGGAGAAAGTCCACACTGAAGGCTGTCCACATCCCTGATATCACCTGCAATTTCGGTCTCTTGGCAGCTGCCATCCTTTGCCCAGCGGTGGCTATTGTCGTTGTTATAGTGACTCTGTGCCGGCAACTGGACATTCCATGGTACCTGGGCATGATCTGGCAGTGGACCCGGGCCAAACACCGAGCTAGAACCCAGCAGGTACGGCCCGAGGACCTGGAAGGGGTGGTGTTCCACGCCTTTGTGTCGTACAGCCAGCATGATGCAGAATGGATCAAGGGCCAGCTCTTGCCAAACCTGGAGGGCTCAGGAGGGGGGCTCCACATCTGTCGCCATGAGAGGGACTTCATCCCAGGGAAGAAAATTGTGGAGAACATCATCCAATGTGTGGAGAGAAGCCGGCGCTGTGTGTTTGTCCTTTCTGGTAACTTTGTCCGGAGCGAGTGGTGCCACTACGAGTTGTACTTCGCCAGTCACCAACAACTGTCCCGCGGTTCAGACAGTGTGATTCTGGTGCTACTGGAGCCTCTGCCTCAATACATGATCCCTTCCAAGTACTACCAGCTTAAGGCTATGATGAGTAGGCACACCTACCTGGAGTGGCCCCAGGACAGGGGCAAGCAGAGGCTGTTCTGGGCCAACCTGAGGGCCGCACTCCAGAGTGACTTGCCCACAGCACCCGTACGAGAAATGGATGACTGAGGCAAAAGATGAAAATGGGGAAATAAAGGGGTTATAATAAGATGGTTATTGTAGTAAGCATGATGCAATATTTAGTACACTGATAGTTGATGATTTAGTACAACTGTAGTTGCCTCCGAGGTACCACATTCATTTAGGTCACTGCCAGGTGGCACGTGTTTAAATGTCACACTTTAGTTTACTCCTAGCGGTACAGCCTGACAGCTCATTTGTGTATTTGGAGCATAAGCGCAGTGAAAACCTCCTGGTTGAGTGAGCATTATAAGGGTGAACAGCGTGGCAAGATGTGCATCTGAGGACGCAAGTGAAACTTTGACTCTCCCACACCTGCTGAAGAGTAGATGCGACAAGGCATGGGGAATTCCCAGTAAAGTTTATTGGACAATTCATATAGTCAAATAACTACTTAATCACAGCTTAAAAAACCAATACAATAGAAAAAAATCCTAACAATACCAAGGCTATACATACATTAAACCCTCCAACAATCCTACTGTAATTTGGCATGTCTTTTTTTCTCTCCAAAAGTTTCAGAAAAAGTGAAAGTTATTAACAAAAGGTATCAAGAAAGCCAATCAAAAAATGAGAGTGAATACATACACAACAGACATGACAAATCTTTATTCGCCTCAGTAACGGTATGTTTTCCCAGAGATTCTGTCTTGTTACCAAGTCATCCTATGAAGTAGACAATTCATTTTAAGGCTGGTAGTACAAAATATTTCACCCTCATGAGATTAACACCACAAAGCTATGAAAGAAAAAGGACTTCCTCGTCATAGGTCGTTGTGTAATTTGGTCATATGATGACCATTCATCAATTGTCAGACCTCAGTGAAAACAACAATGGTCTCCTGGGCAAACAAGCTGCACGAAACAGTTACCAGTTATTCACTTTAGATTTCAGACCACTAAGACACAGGTTCTGGGTCCCAACCACCCATGCGAGAGTGACGGGGTCAAAGGTCATGGCAGAGACTGAATGATCATGATCTTCTCGTTGATACAGAAGCGGTGGAGGACAGTGTACAGGTTCTCCCCACAGCGTGACACCTGCCTCTCCATGGCCAAGCGGAAGTCCTCCTTCACCCCCTTTGTGATTCCACGGGTCACTGTATGGTGCCTACAGATAAACAAGTGGTGTGTGAGAGAAAGAAAGCATTTCTACCACTTTCTTCTTGTTTGAGATATTTAAGTCAGACAATTCATGTTGATTTTGTCCAACCACTATTGCAATAGTTGAAAAACACATCAATGTATCATTGGTAAAACATAAAATGCCAACATCAAGGAAACAACATACTTTTTCCAAACTTAGTTTTCATAGTGATGGAATGAGAGAACTGGGTATCTACTGACTAGGCAAAATATTTTGACAGGAAAGATTTGACAACATCAAAAACGTGAACGCTCACAAATGCAATGACAACTAGAGATATGAAAAATAAAACGAAGCTGACTTCAAAAACATCAGTAACGACCACATGAACGGATGCAATGGGTCGAACGCTTTTGCGAAAATAAAAACACGACAAGGACTCGATGAAAACGGCAGACCGAAAACCAAAATGAGGTTTGGGGCAGAGGGATGGAGAGAGTGTTTGGAGTAGGGGTGGGGTTGGGGGCCAGGGGTACCTGTCGGTCGTCTGAACCCCAGGGAGCAGCAGGGTGTTTAACTCCCCACCCGGGGCGGGGCTAGGGTTCCTGAGAACAGTAAACACCAATATTCATCAACTCACGCTCAGGGTTAGAAGTTGCACGTAGGCACAGATCTAGGATCAGCTTAACCCCTTTGAAATCTTTTCATTTTTCATCAAGATATGAAGCATAAAACCAATCATAAATCTGTGTCCAGAAGCAACCTTCTACTGATCCTAAACTCCCACTAATAGTGAATGCATTCAGGCACCTCCAGAGACTTCGGATAAGTTAACGGACGGATACAAAATGCCTTGACCCGCTAACCCGTTCTCAACATACCGCTTAACAGCTTGTATGCATATACCAGTGGGAGGGTCTTACTTGATTAGCATCCCTTGATTGGGCAGTAGTTCCAGCTGGACCCGCCCCCCTTCTGTAGTGCGCAGATACGCAAACTCTTCCAGCATATCAATATCTGCAGGAGCAAATTACTCAAAGAAAACAAACCACACAGAGGGCAAAATAAATATCCGTGCTACAGTGATCCTGACTCTGCCAGATCTGCTCCAATGTCTCATTTTGTTGAGGTTTTTGACAGCATTAATAATTTTCACAAAACTTTCTGAGAAGGATACTGGTGACGTAGTTGAAGAAGTTTTCATACTGGAAGCTGCCCTGTTGACAGATCTTATCAATTGCTTTCAGAAACATCGATTCTCCCTGGGGCCAATCATGTTGCAAGAGCACGACCACATGACCTAGGGACAGGTCGTCCCTGCTCTCTGTGAAGGCGCGTAGCTGATAGGATGAAATGAAAATTAGAAATAAACGTGCAAATCCTTAGCAGAATAGCTCAGCGTTCAGTCTTCTTCGTGCTGAGGTACCTTGAAACAGGCCAGCATCAGCTGTAGACAAAACGGTAGGATCGATTTACTCGTACAGGGCAGCAGCCTCAGGTCATTGCCTAGTGACAAAAATACAAAATACCCCAGACAATTAACAAGGTCACTTAGCATATTTTAAGATAACCACACAGATAACTCATACAGAGACCCCACCTTTCTTGGGCTTCCCCCTAGCTTTGCCTTGATCCTCAGTATTCTTGACTGGATCGTGATTTTGAGGGACCAGCCCACCAACCACCTCAAGCACCTTTTCACAAGCCATCTGTGAAGACAAACACCAGCAGTCGGCAAGTTAAAGTGCACCAAGAAACAACTTGTGTGTGTGTGTGTGTTTGTGTGTGTGTGTCTTTGTCTGGATGGTTTCCGGCATTAGCACTGTATTTGCACCGACCCTGTACTCTCCCAGGGCGTAGTGGCAGGAGGCCTGCTGTATGAGGGTCCGGTGATGCTCCAGACTACTCTGTCCTGGGGAGTTGAGTCCAGACTGTGGATGTTGGAACACAGCCATCTGGAGCAGGCTGGACAGGGCCTTACGGTACTGTCCCTGGGTTGGAGGACACACACTCATGTACCGAAACACACTGACAAAACCCCATGGCACAATCAAATGCGATGATGTACTGTATGTCTACCTGGTAGATGATCATGTCTGTGAGGAATATTCTGAACCACAGCCAGCTGTCTGTTTTCCAGGAGGCACAGATCTTGTTGAATTCTGCAGAATGGATTTGACAAAAACCAAAAACATTTGAGCGGGCAGGGACACATTTGGAGCAAGCATGGGAATGAGCTGTGGGGGCGTGTTTTGGAGGGCGTACCCGTCTCCAAGCAGCTGTGCGAGTGGAGGAGCTCCCAACTCTCCCTGGCCAAACGGAAGCTCTCCAGAGTCTCCGCCCACCCGGGCAACTCTGTTTTGTTGACCAGGATGTGCCGGCCACGCCCCTTCCCGAACCCCTCCTCATCGTCTGAGCTCTGACAGAACAAACACGAAAAATACATGCATGACCATGTTCGCACGCACGCACGCACGCACGCACGCACGCACACACACACACACACACACAGGATTCCCTGTCCGGCCCTCACCATGGTCTTCTCGCGGCCGTCTGCCAGTTTGCGTTTCTTGTGTGTGTGTTTCCCTGCTCCTCTCTCCAGCTCTGCCTCCATGTACACTGAGCTCAGGTCCTCCAGCAGAATCCACGGTCCGGAGGCCAATGCATTTACACCTGCAGCACCAACAATCTGGCTGGAAACTGAGTGTCTGACAGAATCGACACTTGCCCAAAGGACAAATATGACAACGTACACATTTCCTACTGTACTGCGTCCCGTAAAAGAACATTTTAATATGTATGCACACACCCACATACGGGGGAGACTGACCCTGGAACAGAGCAGGCTGTATGGTCGACACGTAGAGGTAAGCGCTGCGGAAGAGGACCAGGGAGGCACAGATAACCACCTGACTGCAGTAGCGTAACCGTGTCTCACCCTCCAGATTGGACAGGTAGCGACACAGCTCCTTAACCCGCTGCAGAATCTCCACGAAGCCCCTGCAAACACACACACACAACCAGCAGAATGCATCAATACACACACACACAACCAGCAGAATGCATCAATACACACACACAACCAGCAGAATGCATCAATACACACACACAACCAGCAGAATGCATCAATACACACACACAACCAGCAGAATGCATCAATACACACAGAACTAGCAGAATGCATCAATACATAGACACAACCAGCAGAATGCATCAATACATACACACAACCAGCAGAATGCATCAATACACACACAACCAGCAGAATGCATAAATACACACACACACACACACAACCAGCAGAATGCATCAATACATACACACATAACTAGCAGAACAGTGTTTTTTTAACCACTTTTTCCAAAAACACTTAAAATATTATTAAGACGTATGATGAAACAATTGGTTGTAAGCCTAAATATTATCAATACCACAGCTTGAGTTTGAAATCTGTTTGGTTATTGAACAACTACAATAAGAGAAGTGGAGCTGTGGTCCAGTATCAGAATGATGTAATATAAGTATCCCTGATTTGTACTATTCTTTCCATCTGTCAGACCAGACATGTATGCTTTTGCTTATTACCTCACTTTCAGGACAAGCATTCAGACAGAAACCACTTATATTCTATATACTTATAAACAGGACCAGCATTCAGACAGAAACCATAGAAACCATTTATATTCTATATAGTCGTACATTATTTATGTCAACTTATCACAGCACAAATAAATTGGTACACATCCTGCTTTCACATCTTGATTTGCTCCCATCAGTGCACTCACAATGGCCAGCGGTCCCTTTATTATGTCTTTACTGACATGATTGGGGGTGCCTGATCTATTCATTCTATTTCTATGCCCATACCTCTGTCCCTTGTCCCCCTGCCACTCGCAACGAGTCCCGACCACAGCTAAGATGTCCAGCAGTCTTTCCCAAGGCTCAGACACCACAGACGACTTCTCTGACAGCCCCTCAATTACATAGCGCTGGGACCCCCGGGACACACCGGGAGACTTCACGCCAGCACCCTCGTGAGAGCCTGAGAGACGGAGAGAGGGTGAGTACAGCAGACAGGACAGAAAATTATACCAGTGAGGAACTATCATGGAGAGACAGAAAACGTTGAATAAAAGAAAATATTATATATGGTCATCGGCTACCGTTTAGAGTTTTACCCTGCAGCTGTCCGTCAGCTGATGGGCCCCGGGTGACATAACCGATGTAGAACTCAGCTGCCTTTAGCATGTACTTCTGCAGCAGACTGGTAGGCAGACGCATGTCCATGTTCTTTATGATCAGCGGGAGGACGTCACACACTGCGGGGAAGAAGCGTAAGACAAAAGGGAACCGAGTTCCTTCACATCGGCCTGTCCTAGAGCGCCGTACGTTCCGAATTTTGTTTGTTTGATTCGTAATGTTTTCTCACCAAACAGCTTCCTGAAACAGTTGACAGGCGTCTCCAGTTTTTCAGCTGCCTCTGCCTCCAGTAGGGACTCGCCCAGGTTGACCTAGAAATACGAGTCAAAATAAAGCAAAAAATGAGTGATTCAGTGTTTTTGACACTGGTGAAAGTCAAAGGTGAGAGGTCAGAGTCGACATACGCCGTGTTGGACCACAGACTCTGGAAAGCGTCTGAGCAACAGCAGCAGCATCTCAGCCTTCTCCAGTGTGTTGAAGCATTGTTCTGTGGCCTTCAGAAGCATCTCACACTGCACTGGTCCAGGCAAGGTTTCAAACAGACCTACAAAAAACACACAGAGTTAACACATTTCACCCAAGCAGACGTAACACACTTGCACGTACTCACACACAGTGTTCACCTCGTAGGAACTGAGCCTGTTTGTCCTGACAGTCACTCCGCAGGGCTGCGGTGATGACAGTAATCTCCCGCCACACAACAGGCTGATCAGGGAAATTGATGAACCTTAAGGACGAGCACAAAGGACGTTTAATCCGTCATCAACAGTGCTAAAAGACTGCGTGTTGAAGTGCAGAGAACTTTGACTCACATGTCGTACAGAAGTCTTCCCGCTGAAGTTGTCTTTTCTGCATTTCTCTCTATGGTGTACATCTCATACTGTCAACACAGGAGTCCAATGACAATTTGATATACATTTTCATCCTGTGCTAAAGCCAAGCAGCGGACGTCTCCTTTAGAAACCAATTCACGAAAACACATTCCAAATCGCGCTTTACAGGTACCGATTTGTAAAGCCAACAGCTGTAGTACATATATATAGTCAGTCGATATACCCAACATACCTGTATATTAAAGTCTGTGGGATACAGTGTTCGAGCGGTTATCAGCCAAGCTTTGGCTGCACACGGGTCCTCGGACACAAGATCCCGAGCTCGTTTCACTAAGAAATCGCAGTCCTTTTGTGCTGACATATTTGCTCGTATTATTAAACTCCGTGGCGTGCAGGGTTCCTTTGGTTATCAGCCATAAACAAGGCCTAATCAGAAATGTGATAATGTGAAAATTTAGACATTTGTTATTCGCTCCTCTAAACTGGAAGCTTTTGATGACGTCATGCAGTCGCAAGAGTGATGTCAATGGGCTTGAGGTATCCGTTTTACTGGGAAAGTCTGACACCTGGCGCACACACAAGACGTACGGGCCATGAGCTGACTAAATATGTCAATCAAACTAAGAATAATAAAAATCACGAGGCGTTATTAAAATCTGAGTTAAGCCATTAACATATTTAATGAAAACGCACATCTTACTCATCAAATACAAATAGTACAAATAAATACAAAATACATTTAAATAGTCCATAGGTTTTCTCTAGTGCAGTATCCTATAGAAAATGGCAACACAAAATCGAATTTGAATGCTTCAGCTGTAGATGGAATAAAAACGTATCTATTGAGGAAATTAATGTTTTTTTTGTGGTTTGCGCAGGCTCTATAGTTGTTCACACGCTCGTTATCTGATTTTCGATTGGTTTTCCTGCTGTCAAACGCTATTCGTATCAGCTGCAGACTACACAACCTAGCAAGCTGGTGTACGGTAGGTAAACTACGGTTCCTTCGTGGCAAGGCAAAAGGCAACGCCTCTTGTTAACGGCAAGTAAAGCTGAAATGCAATGCACATATTGTGGAAATGTCCTAGCTATTGTGATGTGCTTTTTAAAACCACGACAATGTTGTTGTTACAACTGACTGGTCAAAAACTGGAAGCCAGTTATCTGTCTAGACTCTGCCCTGCCGTACAACTTCCTAAACAACGTTAGCTGGTTAGAAAATGCATTTAAACGAACGTAGCATCGGTCTAACGAACTACGCTAGCTAAGTACTCGCTACATGGCTAAGACAATGTTGTTAAAACGTGCTTGTTAATTAAATTGAAATTTGATTCAAAATTAGCCATGTCACTGTCTAGAAAATAGGGCCCTGAAATGTCAGCTAACAAGCTAACGTTAGCTTGTTGGCTAGCGACACCCCTGTCTGTACTAGGTGTATTAACTTCTACTTACACAGCTTGACCTCTAAAGAGTCTTTGGTGACGGTTTTTCTGCGCTCTGACCTACGTATATTTAGAAGGCACTTAAGCATGAACTGTGTGTTTTATAGTGTTTTTAACACAACTCCTTGGTTGCATAAAATTATTAGGAAGGCATTTTAATACCATTCCTGATGGATGAGGGAATAGCTTCCGTCTCTCTGGAAAAATGCTTTAATTACAAGCAAAGAAAAACAGCGAACTAAAGTAGTTGTAGCCCAGTTTCAGCAGAGGCAAACATTTTTGTTTTACTTTGTGAGGTACTAAACTACATTACCAAAAACCTGCTTGAACAAGATCCTTATTACAGTGGCAACCTGGCTGCTGTTTTAATATTGGTGTCTTTATTTGGCAAATATTGTTTTTTAGAAAACATGTCTTCAAGCTTCAACCAGTTATCCATCATGCCTTATAGATTTTTCTTGTAGCCGGGTTGACTGTCACCGGGTTAGAATGTTCTAGAATTTGTGCCATGTTATGCTGCAAGGAATGTATAGCCTAAAGGTGGAGAAAACACACCTGGTATTTTTGTGGCTAGCTAGGGTAATTTCATAGAAGAAAAGAAATAGCAAGAAAAACTGTAGACCCTCCGATGTGAGTTTATTACCAACTTTTCGACAGATGTCTTCATCAGGATGTAATTGTGCAAAAGAACGGTAAGCTTCACACTCTCATCAACAGATAATAATGTAGCGAGATGTAAATATTGTGTTTTTCTTGTCCCACAGGTGGAAAGTCACCCTGGTGGTCATCTCCCCAGAGGTGATGGTGGTAGCGTAAGGCTCAAAGTCCATCCTATCTTCCATGGCTGTTACCACCATGGACCCAGAGTCTGCCCGCACGCCACAGCCTCAAGACTCCTTGGGTAAAGGAGGGGGCGCCCTGTTCACTGCCAGGGGTTTGGAAGCGTCGGCCGGCCATCGAGGGAAGCACTATGTGTGTGGCTCCATAGCTGCTTTCACCAATATCTTGGTGACCTTTCCCATTCAGAAGGTTCTGTTTAGGCAACAACTGCATGGTGTGCTGGCTAGAGAGGCGGTCAGCCAGCTCCAGCGGGACGGAATCCGGAACCTCTATAGGGGACTGCTCCCCCCTCTCCTCCAGAAGACCACCACGGTGGCCATCATGTTTGGCCTTTACCAGGACTTCTCCCGGGTCTTACTGAACCAGGTGCCCACTGGCATTCCCGAGCTGGTGACCCGGAGCTTCGCAGCTGCACTGGCGGGCACGGCAGAGGCCGCCTTAACGCCGTTTGAGCGTGTGCAGACTCTCCTGCAGGACCACCGGCACCACGGCCGCTTCCACAACACCGCCCACACCTTCCGGACGCTCCTAAACGAGTACGGTGTGAAGGAGTGCTATCGAGGCCTTGTTCCGGTCCTAATGAGGAACGGGCCCAGTAACGTGCTGTTCTTCGGGCTCCGCGGGCCCATCAAGGAGCAGCTCCCTGAGGCCTCGGGCCGGCCGGGTCACCTGGTCAACGACTTTGTATGCGGAGGGGTGCTGGGAGCGGCGCTGGGGATCATGTTCTACCCGCTGAACGTGGTGAAGTCACGGGCCCAGTCCCAGGTGGGGGGCCCATTCCGCCCCTGTGGTGAGGTGTTTATGACCGTGTGGAGAGAGAGGGGTGGCAGTGTCGCCAGGTTGTTCAGAGGGGCCCACCTGAACTACCACCGCTCCTTGCTTTCCTGGGGCATCATCAACGCCACGTACGAGCTGCTGCTCAAGGTGTTCTGACACTATATTGGAGGGATGGCTAGAATGGGAGGAGACTTGTATGACACAGGAAGTTGTTTGAGGGGGACGATTGTCGCAACTGGTGCTGTCTTTTGTGTGTCGTTCCTGAAACCCGGCTGTGCCCGCCACCCAGATGAACAGACCAGAATAGTGTGCAAGGGGTAGGTGGTGTCTACGGATGGCAGAGGAGGAAATGAGTGTATTTTAAAGGTGATGTTGCACTACTGACAAACTCTGGGATAAACTGCCTTTCCTGTTTAGTCCTAGTATCGGAGTGAGATTCACACATAGACAACGCTGGCATCTGGGTCAAATTCAATGAAAACTTTATGCAAAAGTTATTGGAATTATTAAATAATTTCTTCATAACTATTAATCAAATGATTGGGATTTTGTTTGCACCATTCCCATTTTAGGACAACCAGCCGAAAGTCAAAAATCTTTTGGGATTTTCTGTCATGATTTGAAACCATCCTCTAGGATAGTATTTTTTTTCTCTCAGGAAAGTCTGGCCAGGGAAGTCTAATAGAAGGTTCGGTTTGGTTCCTATAAAAATCCTTTAAGAAAAGCTCCTAAATATTCTGTAAGACTGGTTCCTAAACATTTCAGTAAATTAGCAATTGCTCTCAAGTAAGAATTCTACAAGAAGTATTGCCCTAGAATTTTAGGGTGTTTGTGCCATCTAAGGCTCCTCTGATGTACATCTGAAGCTCATGAACTGCTGCAGTGTGGGTTCTAATCCCACTTACTGCTTTTCAGCAGAAAACACCTGTTTTCACTGTTTTCCAGTCTAATAAAAAATCTACATATCTTCCAAAAATAGTCCTTTGTCATACTTCCAAGTCATGATAAAAAATCCTAGATGGTTATTTTGACTAAGGCACTGGCAGTTTCATATTTTAGCTTGCTTAGAGTGAACAAGAGCACTTCGCAAAGAAGTATTCATTGTGTTGACTGGTGATTTGGTCTGCTTTATATGTCCTTTCATTTCCTCTTCTTTCCATTGTCTGGTCCTCTGACTGTGATTTCTGGTATACTGATGGTTGTCCCAACTAGTAACCATGTATGTCATCTGGGACTATGCTCTGATTGGACTAGCCAATGGCTATCAGGTACTTGTCCTGAAGGTGTTACTTGAAATTTGACTGGAGTGTCCTTGCAAGCATGTGCAGAATGACTCGGAAAGTGTTGTTTATTAACATTTCTTCACTCAGTTTTCACATCCTTCATTGCCAATCTGAGCAAATCTTGAAAATGTCAATGTTTGGGTGTAATCAGGCTACTTATTCCTGAAGTGATACTTTTGACGTGCGTGTCTGTGAGAGTTTCGACAAGTACCCGTTGGTTTGAGTAAAGTGTATATGTTACCCAATGCTCGTCTCTTGATGAGATGGACAGAAAAACGTGGCTGGGCCAAATGATGTTCCTCAGATCGAACAGCCACACCTGTCAAAGAGACCTATCGAAACGCAGCACTGCAGCAAGATGCAGTGTGGCTGTAATTACTGTATTGATTTCCACCTCTCACCTCTCTTTCATTTACACACACTGCTCTCTTCCATATTTGTCTCTCCTTCCATTCTGAGAACGATCTCTTTCCCTCCCCCTCTCTTCATGTCTGGTCCCGTTGGCTCTCTCTCTCTCTCTCAACTCTTCATTCTGACTGCTGCATGCTTGTTCTCCTCTCTGCCCATAACCCCTGTTGACATAATGGGCTCAGATTTCAAGCTTGAGCAGAGTCAGTCGCCATTCCGCAGCTCGCGGTGGATATGACAGGACGGACAGTGGAGGCATGATACCAGGGGAACAGAACAGGCTGCTGAGAGAGGGAGAGAAAGTAGGAAGAGTGTGAACAAGTACTGGAGGGATTGAATGCAAAAGAAAGGAATGGAGAGCAATGTAATGCTGCACAAAACCAAATCTGCCATTTGACCATTTTTGTCTACAGTATTTTCAACTGAAATATTAGCAGTAAATGCTAGTTTTCAGTTGGCTTTCTATCTTTGATGGTCCATGTATAGCTGAAAGGTTCAGGGATCAATTGATTTAGTCACAGATTTCACATTATTGTAAAGTTGTCACTGGCAATCGAAATATTCTGCCTGAATGGTTAAAATAAATCAGACTTATTTTTGTCAATTTGTAAGATGTTTGTTGTGTTATCCCCAAACTGAAAACTGTTGTTAAATCATAATGTAATTACTATGAATTACTTGGTAGTAGTGCATAGTCTTTTTGTATGAAAGCACACCCAAATATTTTATAAAGGTAAAGTGCTTAAATTGTTGTCTGTGTGTCATCATTTGGGTGTCCTTGAGTCAACATAACTGAACGTTCAGACCTTCTGTTTGTTTTAGACATTATTACCGCTCATCTTGTTCGTACGTAAACAACCAGGTAATAAACAAATCACAGACAAAACATTTCCATGAATATTACCCCCCCCCCCTCAAAAACCCACACCTGCTATTAACACAATAACGACATAGCAGTAGCATCATGTCAAGCAACCTTTAATCATTCATTGTAAAAAGCAGTCTTCCCAGAACAGCCTACGATGGGGGAAGTCGTGTTTGACCAGTGTGTCTGGCCAGGCCTGTGTCTGACCGCGGGGTTTAGAGGTCAGACGTTGGAAGATAACGATCAGATTAAGGGCGATCTGACACAAGGATTTTGGTCTGGAGAGAGATTGTCTGAGTGGGACTGGCCCCCGGCGGGTCAGCCATGGTTTTACCCCGTAGATCGCTACTGAAAGACGTTCTGTCTTTGTATGAGTGATTGCTAATCAGAAGGACTAAATAGGATTCAGTGTGACTTTCCCATTCAGAATGGTGATTGTCTGGCCATACCACGTAGTTAGCCCTTCTGGGGAGTGATGAATAACGGTAGAGGGATGAGAAACAGACAGATGGAGGCTCAGTATTTTGACCAGCTTTATTTAAAAGCAGTGCTCTGCATTTAACATAGTACCCAGGTTCAATGTCAGGTCAACATGACAGTTTCCCGGGTTGAATGTGAGGTCAGCGTCACTGTCCCCAAGTCATGCTGAGACAGTCTACCCACGTATGTTTTCACTGTGCACTGATTGTGAAGTTTTCACAAACTATTCAGATAGGGAATATAGAAATGAACTAGAGTAGTGTCCATGACAACAGGAAATGTGAAATAATGAAATAACATTTATTTTAAAACTAACTAATATTTTAATGGCATTACAAGAAAATGTCAATGATTGATTGTCCTTTCAAGAAGTTTCATTGCATTCAAGATATGTTTCAAGGAAAGTTTCTTCAAAGAGACTGGTTTCTTTGTAGTGTGTTCAATCCCAGTTAGATGTCAGATGCCGGTAATGGGAGAGTACTTCATAGGATTTTCCCCACCACTTCACCATCCAATGTCTGAAGCATATTCCTCGGACCTCAATGGAGCTTTTTAAGTTTTACTTGGAAATTCATGTTTTATAGACTGACGACACTTGTAAGGGACATACCAAAAGTCTGAATAAAGCCCAATATTTTTTATCACCATTGCTTCAACTGTTGGTATGCATTAACTGATGAGCACCTATGCCATCTATATCTGGGCTCTTGCTGAACCAATCCCCTTATATTGTGTGAAATTTAACGGGCACAATATGTGGTTAAGTCCCACCAGACAATGGATTTTACTGTGGGAGATCAAGTTACATCACATGTGGATTACAGCATGTCCAGAAGGAAAGGTGCTTTGTCAAAATGGCAAAGCACATTTAGAAAACCTTAGCTATCCTACCCTGTACTGTAGGTTAATTCTCCTAAACCTAGAAAGTCCATTCTAACATTAGTCTGAACTATGATTATATTACATGGGGAACAATAGTAACTAAGTCTGCAATTAGAAAAATATTCTGAATGCTAAAATCCAGTCCACCCCTAAAATATGACTCCAAGCCATCTAAATATTTATATAGAGTGATTTGTCTGTTGGCACTAATGTCATTCCAAAAGGTTTTAAAAATGTCTTAGAGTTTGTTTCACTCAGATGCTACATGAAATATCAGTCATCAAGGTCAAAAAATTGAATGACAATAACAAGAAAATATCTGTTTTATCAGATGAAAGGCAAAACACATTTATTTAGTCAGTCCAGATTGAATATGCTTACAGCATCTTGTCTGGGACTATGTCCAAGATCAGTGAGTTGTGAGCATATTCTAGTCACAGAACAGCACTGCATTTTACCTGTAACACAGCAGGTTAGATGTTAATCTTGAGATATCTTGCATCCAATCAAATGTAATGTTGCAAAATATTGCAATCCTGATCATACCTGTGATCATTATCCAGATCATCCAGTTACTATAATACCTGTGACCCTAATTCAGATCATCCACTTACTATAATACCTGTGATCATATTCTAGATCATCCAGTTACTATAATACCTGTAATCATAATCCAGATCATCCAGTTACTATAACACCTGTGATCAAAATCCAGATCATCCAGTTACTGTAATACCTGTGATCATAATCCAGATCATCCACTAACTGTAATACCTGTGTTCATAATCTAGATCATCCAGTTACTATAATACCTGTGATCATAATCCAGATCATCCAGTTACTATAACACCTGTGATCATAATCCAGATCATCCAGTTATCAGTTATCATAAGTGGAAGCCCTCTGTGTTTCTGGTGACAAGGACTATAAAACATATGCAGGCATTCTTGTCTTTAACGTGAACACAATTGTAACAGGGAATGATATGTGGGAGAACAGGGAAGAAGTGGTTATGTTTGCATAGCCATAAACTAAGGAAGGACAGACAGATTAAACTAACACAAAGATATACTCAGACAGTAAGTATATCTGTCTACAGCTCTGGTATAAACAGAATCAGTCAGTCTGTCCATCTGCAGAGCTAACATGGGCAAGTAGTAAAATAGTAAAATTGTGGCTCAGTGTTAAATAACTTTGGATCGTTGCTACATCTTGTCTAGATTCAGTTTTAACAGTCAGACTTCTAAGTACCTTGTCAAAACTAGTTTACAAAATACCAATTTCCTTTTCCCTATTCCCCCACCACGGAACCCACCCAAGAAAAATATATCTGTCCTTTGGATTAAGAGTTGATGTATTGTATAATTACTGCATATGTATTTAGGTTATTAAGGGGTTTCTCAGCTCAAGCATTCAGACATGAGTATTCAGTCAGTAGCCAGGAATGGGATAGAAATAAATAGCTTAACAGTTTCCACAGGGTTAATTTATCTTCGTCATGGAGCAATCTGTACGCCTATCTCTGTCAGTAGTCCTCCACTTGCATATGTTGCATATGTTACCTGAAGGCGTAGGTCTTGGCAAATGTAAGGTTTGTGATGTGTTTAACTGTTCGGCCTGACATGTTAGTTGTACTTTTTCCAAGAGCTCCTACTCAACAAAAATAAAAGGTACAGATTGCATCTACAGATGAAACAATACTGTCTCTGCAGACTCCATCCCAGAGGAGGAAAGGAAGGGAGGGAGGTAGAAATCACGACACGAAAAAGCATCCATCGACAAACATGGGGTCTTACACAAGTAAGAACCAGCACAAGTAGTAACATGGGGCATTCAAACAGTCAGATAAATAAATACAGACAATTCATCCATACACATACAGGTATATAATAATAGTAATAATAAAGATACAGTAGTTATAAAATACAAATGCATACATGTACAAATGCATAGACCAGCTGAGTCCATCAGAAGGCCTAGCAAACAGGGCAGTCAGTATGGGTGGAGTAGGCTCTTATCATTTAGGCATGTGTGTGTGTATTCCGTGTGTGTGTGTAGTGTGTATGTATTCAATAGGTTTGGTGTGTATGTGCGGTGTGCATGGCACTTACTGTACAAGTGTGAATGTGCTGCACTGTACTTGGGATCCCACTGTGCTAAAGAATCACATCTATGTCTTATCTACAGCCCTTCATCTTCTTCTTTCACTCAGTCTTTCCTCATTTTCCCTCAGTCCTGGTGGCAAGGAGGGGTTTGAAAGTTCAGAGGTCAAAAGTTCAGAGGAGTGTGACCCGGCGGGGTGTCTGGCGAGCGCGTCCTGAATAGCTGTGTGAGCGCAAAGACGGAAGAGATGAGCACCGTGCAGCGTTTGGCCAGCAGTCTCACCCCCTCCCCCTCCCCCTGTCCACCACCAGACCCGGCCCCAGCCGTCTCCACAGCCCCCACAAACTCCTGGTACAGCCTTACGATCTCCTTCAGCTTCTCCAGAGCCTCCTCTTGGCCTTCATCGTCGTCATCGCCGCTCCGGGGCTGGTCCTCGCCGTGGCAGACGTCACACCCAGGGCAGGGCTGCATTCTCAGGCAGGCTGCGGAGAGCTGGACCAGGGCACTGAAGCTGTTGGACAGGGAACGCAGAGCCTCTTCCGGAGCCCAGCCCACCCGGGTGGCACGCTGGCACCCTGTGGCCAACCGCCGAGCTTCTGTCTGGAGTAGACTCCTCTCAGGCTCCGTCATGGGGGGACGATTTGCCCCTCCAGAGCACGACGTCAGACCCTCTTGGGTTGGGTTGGATCCCTGTTCTCTCCCCTCATCCTGGTCCATTTTGGAGGGTTCCGATGACGACGTGGGCGTAGCCGTGCCTTTCTCCAGGACGAGTAGGAGCTGATTAATGTCCTGCCTCAGGGAGACAAAGCCCCCCTTGAGGCCCCCGTGGCGCCTGTTGGTGAGAGAACGCAGGGAGCCAATAGGGGGCGTTGGGGAGACGGGGCGGGACAGCAGGGGGCTGAGCTCTGACGAGGTGGTGGACAGGGTAGAGAGGGGGCGAGGGGTGTCCCTCAGCAAGGACAGGATGTTGGGGGAGGGGACGGGGACAGGCGAGGTGGGAGAGGGCAGGGGTGTGGAGCGGGCTGGTTTGGGGCGTGTGCGCCTGGAGAACTCGTAAATGGTGAGCTCCTCATCGAAACCGCAGCCGTCCTCCGCGTCCCCGCTGAAGCAGTTGGCATAGACGGTGCGGCAGCCACAGGCCTCCCGATGGTCTGGGGGAGGGGTGTGGTCCGCGGAGCCGCCGTCCAGGGGCGGGCCTGAACCGCCCCCTAAACCCACGTCTGAGTGGGGTCTGGACTGGGGCTGTTCTGACCTGCAGGAACCCAGGAACCCGTGGGGCTCGGAAACATACACACCGTTATCACTCAGGTTGGAGTGTGACTCGTTGACCCCATTGGCCTCTTTCGCACGCGGCGTCACTTCCTTGAACTCTTTGATAGTTGCTATGACAACTTCTGCTCCATCCTCCATCACATCCTTCTTCCCTGTGTCACCCGCAGTCTCACCCACTGTTGCCTTGTCAGTGACCTTGCCGACCTCAGAGGCACCACTGACCGACAGACCAGAGCCGTAACCGGATGTGATGTCTTCGTTGACAGAGCTGGTGGAGGGGTAGTCCAGGGTGCCCAGGATCTCCTGCGAACGGGTCATGTACCAGGGAAGGACCTGGATCCTCCCTCTCAAGGCCGAGGTGGGCAGACGTCCCCCCAGGCTGGACGAGCTGACCCTCAGGTCCGAACCTGACCCTGACCTCACTGTGCCCTCTGGGCCTCCAACCGCCCCTTTTGAGGAGGCGCCGGTAAGGGAGGTGATCAGGCTCAGAGGGGCGTCTTTGTTTTTGGGAGACAGGTTCTCATGACTCAGAGAGACCCTCCTCCCTGTCTGAACGCTCCCGTTGCGACTTCCCCACGGGTGGAGACCGTTTGGCGGGGAAACCCCTTCCTTCTCCATTGGTGAGGCCGCTTTGGGGAGGACTGAGAGTGGGTGGAGACAAGGAGGGGAGGGTTTAGGAGAGAGTGGCGGAGGGGTAGAAAGGCTCAACCTGATCTCGTCTCCTGAAGCCGAACGTGGAATGGGGGACAAGCTTGGCAGCTTTCTCGGGGGGTCCATCCCGACACCATTTCTGACCTCTCCCTTCATCAGGGAAACGGTGTTTGTTTTAGCTTCTACATTGGCTGTCTTCTTGTCAGTAGATACTGGAACACAGTTCTTAGTAAGCATGTGATGAGTCCCATTCTCTATCTTAGGACTGTTCTCTTGCTTAGAACTGTTGTCTATCTTTGAGCTGTTGTCTTGTCTGAGCCCGTTTTCCAGAGCCTGTGGCCCGGCAGGGGATGGCTGGCTCTTTCGTACGGCTGTAATGAGGGGGGAGGAGAGCGGAGGTCCCCCTGCTCCTGATGTGACTGATTTAAACTCCATGGTGTCTGGCTCCATGGTGTCTATCTCCAGGAGGCCTGTGTGGCCTCCACCAGCATCCCCATTACAGTGGGAGTATGGACCCCCACGCTGAGGTGACTTCTGTGGGCCTATCTGGGGCTTAGGGGCTAGTTCAGGTTTGGAAGGTAGCTGGGGTTTAGGGGCCAATGGTGGGGGCTTGGCCTTAGCATGAACCTTCTGAACGGCAGTCTGGTCTGAGCGGGGCTCCTGTTGACTCATGTGTCCAGGGGACGAGTGCTTCTTCTTCTGGGGTGAGGGAGGTTCCCTCTCTGGTACCGCAGGCAGTCCATTCCCAGTTACGTTCCAGAGTTTACTGTGTCTTTTATGGTCAGACACTTCCAAACTGTTTTCTGTGAGTTAGAGAGAGACAGAAAGAATGTTTTGTGTTTTACAATTATTCACATTCATTTGTGCCAAAATAGGAAGAAGCAACAGCACCACTGTCTTGCTGTCTCCTGAACCTTTGAGATAATCAATGGAAGACTTGCACCACTCTTCCCAATCCAAAAAGTGTTGGATTTACTACTAAAATACAAAAGTATATCACCTCTGTAACATACTTTGAAATAACCAGAAGACAACATTTTGCTTTAACATAGCCTAAAACTTGCAGAATTTGTTTTAAACAGAATTTTAAGAAATGCCAGTTAAGAAGTATTGTCAACAACACACCTGTGCAATCTGGAGGGACTGGCGGGGTGAACCTCTCCTGGGCATCGAAAAACTCGTCTTCAGACTCTGAGGCGCTTTCCCTAGTGTTAGGAGGGTGAGGGTTAGGAGATGGCGTGAGGTAAGGCCCAGAATCCCCAGAGTGAGTAGATAGTCGTTCCTCGCCTTTGTATGCGGGGCTACTCGCCACCCTCTTCTCACAGGACGCGTGTTTGGGTTTCCTGGGGATATTTAACTTGTTGTTGTAGGTCTTTTTGGGAGACTGTGCGCAGATCTTGTCAATGAGGCGCAGGTCTATATGGCTGGGGATCTTGGAGAGACGCCTCAGCTCCTCATCATCGTCATCGTCAACATCCTCCGTCTCCTCCTCGTCGCTGGTGGCCTCGGGTGGGCTGGGCAGGTAGCTCCCCTGGGAGAGCTCGGCAAAGCACAGGCACGAGCTATCGTTGACACGGTAACTGAGGTTGGTGGGGCGCACGGGGGCGGAGGCCGCGGTTCCGCCACCCCCCTCTCTATTGCGCTGCGGGGACGGAGCTGTGACCTCCAAGAGGAACGGGCAGTGGACATCCAGGGTGGTGGTCCCCTGAGTCGGGCGTTGGGAGCGAAGAGAGGGGCTATCCTCAGGCAGGGCTTCCCCGAGAGAGGTGGCCTTTGCTGGGTCTGATCCCTTGGCTGCAGTGCCACTCTCCTCCAAGGCAGCACTGAGAGAGCCACTGGACAGGCTGGAGAAGCTACTGTTGACCCGTGTGTCTGTGTGGTACCAGTTAGTGCTCAGCATGACTTCCTGTTCCGCTGTTCCTGCATTGGCTTTACTTCCTAGGATCTTTCCTCTTCCTTCTCTTCTGTCCCCCTCCTCCTCCTCTTCCATGTCCTTCTCTGACGTCACAATAATCTGCACCTCTTTTTTCTCCTGGTCCTCCTCGGCTTTCTCTTCCTTTCCTTCCGCTCCACTCTGCTCCTCCTCTTCTCTCCTCCGGCCCTGCCTCTCCTTGCCGGTGGGCGCGTGGCGTTTGCGGGTGTGTGTCGGCGGAGGCTCGGCTGGGTAGTCCTCCTCTGAAGAATCGTCCGAGTCACTGCAGCAACGGGACACATAGCCTGGGGACGACAAAACCACGGAAGACTGAAATAGTCCGAGTAACAGTACGTTCACATCCCGATCGGCATACTGCCATATTTCCAGAAATGTTATGGTTCCAAAAAGGAGAAATGATAGTTAAACACTTATGCTCACTTGTCAGGGATTCATAGCAAACTCCCTCTATAACGGCGAACCTCCCTTCACACACACCTTCCTCAGCGGGTATCCTGTGCACTTGAACCTTGGGGCGTCCCAGACGGAACACACACACACTGGGGTCCACTAAGAGCTTGCAGTAGCCCCCGAGAAGACAGGCCAAGTCTTTGGCAGCCAGAGAGTCCATCAGTAAGGCAAAAGGCTGGCAAGGGAGTGGGATAGGAGAGGAGAGAATTTTCTGGGTGCATATTGTATCTTCCTTTTTGCGTGTGTTAGTGTGTATTTAATATACAGTGTTTCCGGTTACCTACCTTGATGTCGTGCAGTGAAATGCGTAGCAGGCTGACTCTGTCAGACTCGGAGAGCAGCTCTACTCTGCTGATGCTGCTGAAGTCCACCAGAGTGGACACCACGTTGAGCTTGTGGTTGACCACCTGACTCAGGCCATAGCGTGCCCCCACCAACAGACTGACCAGCGCCTCCCGATCCTGCAACTGGGGTGTGGTCCAAGGAGGAAGACACCATGGGGGGGGGCGAGATGGGGGATGGGAAGTGAGAAGAGGAAAGAGAGCGAGGAAGAGGGGCAGAGTGAGGAAAGAAGGAAAAACTGTCTTGGATGCACAGTGAATCATGATCGGGTGAAACGAGACACAACGACCAGGGTTTATCCAGTCCCACAACAGCAGTATGAAGAGGGGGAGAGCCAAAGAATGACTGACAGCTCGGATAATCCTCTATGAGTTGTTTAAACATACTTACCATCATTGTGGCTGTGTAGGAGCGGCCACCGTAGGAGATGAGCTCTCCAAGCTGGGTGAGGTATGCCAGGCGGGCCTGAGTAGCTGGGATCACCTGGAAGACACAGAGGTAGAGAGAGAGAGAGAGAGAGAGAGAGAAAGAGACAAGGGTGTTAAAAGTGTGACAGCGATGCTCAACTCAGTTAGAGGAGGGAGAACAACGTTGTTGACTTCAAAGGGACTTCGACATCTGCAAAAACTGACAGTGCTACAAGCATTATCACTCCCCCTCCCTCTCTCCCTCGCTCTCTCCCTCCCCCTCTCCCTCTCCCTCCCTCTCTCCCTCCCTCTCTCCCTCCCTCCCTCTCTCCCTCCCCCTCTCCCTCCCTCTCTCCCTTCCTCTCCCCCTCGATACCTTCTGCCGTGGTTCAAGCAGTGACTGGATCTTCTTCAGGTGGTAGCTAATGGCTTTCCTAAGGTCCTTTTCTCTCATGTTACTGAGCAGAGTGGGTGAGATGAAGCTGTCCAGACCAAACTCTTTCCTGTCACAGTACACACAGGATACAA
Source organism: Esox niger (assembly GCA_016801105.1). Classification (NCBI taxonomy): domain Eukaryota; kingdom Metazoa; phylum Chordata; class Actinopteri; order Esociformes; family Esocidae; genus Esox; species Esox niger. The sequence continues at coordinate 4,744 of JACXGJ010007411.1, read as the reverse complement.
TATCAGTTTGTGTGTTCACTGTCTACTAACCTGGCAGGGAAAAACAAGGACATTTGGGTTAGGTTTGGGCGAGCATTTCCAATAAGTGTTAGGGGCTGGGCATAAAGGATAAATAGATTGAATAGGAATTATTTTGGGGGATCCCACAAGGATAGTCAAACACCAAATGTGGTTGTGGGCGTGTGTACGCGTGCATGTGTAACTTACGTGATGCTCTTGATTGAGGTTCGGGTGGACCCTATGCTGTCCAGTCTCTCATGCATGTGAAGGGCAGCGAGACGCAGTGCTGTGTTGCACTTCATCTCCACAGCAAACCTCTCCTGGAGAACGTCCCCAACACTCTACCGACGCACACAACGTAATCACAACATGAAACACACAAGCAGAGTGATACACAGAAGACTCATAGGCATTTACTTTGCTTTGCAATAAATAAAACTAAGAAATTTCTTTTGAATCCTGATAATCCACGTACAAGTTAGACAGGTGTTTAAGGCAATCAGTACAGGCAGGTAAACTTTAGTTAAAGTATACAGATAGAAGTTGGTCTGATTTTGAAATCCAGACCCTCAGCAACCAGCAGTGACACTTCTGGTTTCAATGAAGGACTATAGCCATAGTTATGTAACTGCCAACATAAATACCCTGTCCAATTAAAATATTAAATAGTATTAAACAAAATGTTGAAAAATAACAAAATGTTGTTATGTCGAATTGTACCCACAGCCCTGTCTCATCGCCAAACTCCCAACGGACATAAGGGTAAGATTGTCTAATAGGAATCCAAGTCCTTTTGCTTTCTTCCAACCAGGGTCGACCCATGTGGAGGCAGACTCACTCACCTGATGACCTCGCTATGCTTTGCAGGAGCTTAAGCCCCCTGAAGGAGTCACTAGAGTGATGAAATCAAGAAATCCCTACTGACGATGTTTCTCCAATTTGCATAGCCACCAGGGCTTCTCAGCAACTTATCATAGTGCGGCACATTAAAAGCTTGAACATTCATTTTGATTCAGAGGTACATTTTAATGAGTGCATTTAGCAAATACCTAGTTTTCATAAATGACCAAATTTCAAATGCTACAAAAACCACTGCAGAGGTTTTTCCAGGCAAACTTTGGTTTTGAATCATGTCCCTCTGGCACATAAGTTTGGCATGTTGCTTTGGGGAGTTTCTTCAGAGAGGACCCAGTGATTCCACTACTCCAAAAGGGTACCTGGTTGAAACCGGACCGGTCACTGTTAGTTGGCTAGGGTACATGAGGCCATCTGCTCACCTGAAGGAACAGGTACTCAAAGGCGGTGGGGTCCTCCTGCAGCACCTCCAGAGGATCTCTGGGGATGAAACACACCCTGAACAGACACCGGTAGTCATGGCTGCTGTGTTCCTTCTTCTGCACCACCTGGAAACACAGGACTTACACTTCAAACCAAATATTTCCATGTAACCACCTTTGCATTTGAAGTTATGATTTACTTTGTTTTTTTTTGTTTGAGTCCTTGAAAATTATGTCTGCCATCAAATCTAAACTATGCACTGTTTAGTTTGTGTATTTTTGCGGGTTTGTGTTTCATGGGTGTTTGTGTGTATGTTTGTGTGTATGTTTGTGTATATGTTTGTGTGTATGACTACGCTCTCTGGTTTGTATATGTGTGTACACTGGTTGAGCCAAAACATCATAACCACTCACAGGTGAAGAGAATAATGTTGATTATCTCCTAACAAGGGCACATATCAAGGTCTGGGTAGATTAGATGGCAAGTGAACAATCAGTTCTCACAGGCAACGTATTGGATTCAGGAGAAACGGGCCGGAGTGAAGACCTGAGCAACTTTGACAAAGGACAAACAGTTATGGCCAGATCACTGGGTCAGCGCTTCTCTGAAACTGCTCAATCTTTTGGGGTGCTCCTAGTCAGCAGTTAGTACCGACCAACTGTGGTCCGAGGGGGAACAAACCGCAAACTGGCAACAGGGCATTGGGCACCAAAGGCACATTGATGAATAAGGGCTATCCCGCCTGGTCTGAACCAACATGTCTACTGTAGCATAAGTCCAACATAATTTTAATGATGGTTATGGGAGGAACGTGTCACAACACACAGTGCCTTGCATCCTGTTGCCTGTGGGGCTGCATAACTGCAGACCGGTCAGAGTGCCCACCACTGAACACACCTACAATGGGCAAGAAAGTATCAGAACTGGAACCGACAGAAGGTCGGCTGTCCCATTTTCCTTCCTATCATGTGGACGGCCTTGTACGTGTTTCCCTTCTACTCTGTACCCCCCATCTCCTGGCTGTTTTCCTCCCATGCCTCCTGCGTTGCCGGGTCAGAACAGCATCAAGGGCTGTGAGGTTTCGGGTTGCAGTATTTTATCTCCTGCCTTCTTCATATCCCGAGAGGTCTTTCTCCAAGCCATTTATAAATCCCGATAAACCAGACCTGACTGGGAGCAGGTGTGACTGGTTAAGCGGAAGCTGCTGAGCTGTCCTCAGGGGCAGGTGGTTTTCATGGGGGCATTGGCCCGATACTGATGCTGAAGAAGGCGCCTCCGTGTCACATTGTTTGTTTGTGTGTATTTTCATGTGTGTTACTGAGAATGTTGATGTGCTTCTGTGTGTTCATGTGGGCGTTTGTGTATGTTTTGTGTGCGCTCATGTGGACGTCTCCTCACACCTTCTGTATGAGTTCGTCGTCGTGAAGCAGCAACAGCTTGGTGATGCTGTACTGCTGTTCCAGGACCAGAGCAAAGTACTCAATACAGCGGATGGACAGCTTGTCCTTCAGAGTCAGAATGATATCCTGCAACAACAAAACAGCAACTCATCAACAACAAACACCTGTTAGGTCTTTTGCATAGCTATGCTGTCATGATGTTGCCTGACTATAGAAGGCTAACAGAATACCCAGCGCCAGTGGGCTAACAAAATATCTAGTGTCAGTGGGCTGATAGAATATTAAGTACCTGTGGTCTAAAATAATACCTAACGCCAGCGGCTTAACAAAAAACCTAGCACAAGTTGGCTAGCAGAAAACCCAGTGCCAGTGGGCTATCAAAAAACCTTGTGCCAGTGGGATAACAGACTATTTAGTGCTTGTGGGCTAATAGGAATCTTGCGCTAGTGGGCAAAAGAATACCCAGCTTCTTAGACATTTACACAAGCTAGTTATTCATAAGCATGAGGAGCATTATAACATATTAACTTTGAAAACACATAGGATATACGTTATATTTATTTTTTATTGTTTATACAATTAGAAAGCATATAGACTTTTTATATATGCACACAGCGAGAGAACAACCCACAAAACCGCATGCAGAGAAAAGCCAGATAACTCTCAAAGTGGCACCCATGTAAGTCCCATTTCCTGCCCAACTCCTGCCACCACAACCCTTTTCCATCAGTATTGCTGCACCTCACGTCTGGCAGTGAAAGCAGAGTGATTAAACCACAAAACCACATATGACTCCAACATGAGAATCACTCTTCACATGGGTTTCCTACAACAGTATGACGAAAGAGGACAACGATCATATTTGGACTTGAGCTTCGCCTCTCTTAACTGCCTGATTTTGACACGGGTCATAGGTCAAAGGTAATAAAAATTGTGTGATACCTTGATGGTGGTGGCACCGTCAAACTTGAAGGCCTTAGTCTGTCCATTCTCCAGATAGACCTTCAGGACGTTGGGCAGGAAGAGAAGAGAGTTTCCCTGCAGCAAAAAATATTTAATGAGAGAATGATTCGAAGAAACAGAGAGAGAGAGAAATACAAATACAATTTGTCTGAGGTTCTGACCTGAGTGTGACCATTGACCACGACTTCTTCTGCGAAGCGCACTTTGATCGGGTTACTCCTTAGACGAGCCCTCTTCTCTGCAGACATAATGGATGACTTAGGACCCTGGCATAAAGACAGAACGATAATGTCGTCAAAGACAAAAAACGACAATGTCGTCAAAGGCAGTGAAAGATAAACAACAATGGTCACTAAACAACAATGTTAGACGGACAGACACAAAAACACAGTCACTTACTGTCATGTGCCTTAGAATAGTCATTGTGACAGAATCATCCAAGTCCCTGAAGAATCACAAAAAGAAGATGTTTCAGTCCAGAAGTCATAAGCATAATTATGTGCATTTGACCAGAGTGACTCAGTATTTCACCTGAGACACACATACGCACGCAAACGTTTCCTCAGAGATCTAAATTAGGACTAAGTTAATGTCTATAAAAAACACTACTTCAACTAATCCCAACCCTCAACCTTATTCTAACCTTACCAACAACCTTAACTCTAACCTTCACCATAACCTTCAACTCAGCATAACCCTAACCTTAATAACCCTAACAATTATGCCTGAACTTGACCAATACTTAATGCCTAACCCGAATTCTAACCATACGAGCAATTGTAATTTATGCCCTAAAGCTTACAATAAGCCAAAAAAATATTTTTGATATGGGGAAAGGAAATAAGTCTGTTAGGAAAATGATTAAACCACAGTAAGGAGACATTTTGGTATATATAATATAGTTAATTTATATTCAAAACCAAACACATAGTATAAAAGTATTATAAGTACAAAATATTACAAATATAATATACTTTCAGAACCGGTTGGAATTTTAGTCAGAGAAAAAAAGGGAAACAAAGAGGGGAAGAGGGAGAGGTAGTGGGGAAGAGGGAGAGGTAGTGGGGAAGAAAGAGGGAGAGGTAGTGGGGAAGAGGGAGAGG